>JASXSY010001337.1:32500-89959 GCA_034509805.1 Sipha maydis | reverse complement strand
CCGAAATGTATACAAAAATTTTGGATCACAATTAAGAATTTATATCTAGAACTTCATGACCAAAGTTTAGAAGTTAAATTTCTCCATTTGGATTTTAAAAATCAGCTCATTTATCGGCCAAAAATATTTACCCAAATTGTCGAATAATGGTTGCTGATTTCACTTACACCAAAGTTGGTTTCAGTACAAAGTTTCAAACAATTTTTGAAATATTATACCGAGAAAACAGACAGGTTGGCTTCAACATTTTTTTGGTTTGATGTTTTTTATCATCTGATGAGGTTGAATGTGGTTTTATTGAGATTTTGTTTATAACGCTACCTTATGTGACAGATTTTACCGATTCTATACTTGACAATTATATATCTGAAGATTCACAATTTCCAACCCCTATTTGGGCTGAAGAGCCAAAAACATTCCCAAGAACAACTAATGGACCGGAATATTTCGATTCAAATTATAACCAACAATTTTATAAACAACATACAAATCATCAAAATGCTATAAACTTATTGTTTGAAATTCAAACGGAGACCAATTTAAAGATAAACAGCATTGAAAGAAAAAGAAAATTTATTATTTTATAATAAATTTAAAAAAGAAACTGGAGAAAAATAAAAAATTGTACAAAAATCTTGGGGAACTTATGCAGTTGAAAAAAATATATTGAATTACATAAAACAATTTGTACCACGATTTGCGGGACAAAAGTTAATTAATCACATAAAAATATCATAATATCGAATAATATTAAAAAATAATTAACTAATAATGAACAAAAATTAAATTAGGACGTTTAAATATAAAAAACTTCAAAATATTTTTGGAAGACTATTGAGCCAACTTCCCCGCGGTGTCTTCTGGGTAACGTTAATAGACTCAGTTTTAGTACAATATGTTAATATATGCAAATAAATAAATGCGCTCAAACGTACTATTATAAAGGGAAATATTACTATATATTTGAAATTAAGTATTTATTTTGTACTATGCTATTTTTGTGATTGTGCAAAACATATTTGCAAATCCTGCAAATCAACTGCCCTACTTACTATGTGCTATATTATTTCTCCCGGCTGCAGCCCGGCCAGGGTGTTTGATCACCATGCCGCCATCCCTTTATCGTCCGAGCACTATGCCTCTAAGCCAGGAGGGCTCGAGCAGTTTTTTTCATTCCATTCCTCTCGAACCCGAGCATTATGTAGCCATCACCAAACTAGGTCACCGTCACCGGGTTTTAAATGTCATCGATGTAAAGTTATTACGCTCGACTATTTCAATGTCCGGAAATTGTTCGATTTTTGTTTTACCGATAATGATTTCAACGAAACGTAAATGAAATCTTTGAGCTATAGAAATTTGCGGGTTACAATAAGTCTATTGTATAAGGTTCATAAACATATTTCAAGATGGTTTAACAGAATTCATGGTTTTCTAAGCGCAAAGTGTTTAGTAACACCGTTAAATATAATATAAAATAAATACATCTCGATCGATAACATTGTGATTATCTCCCCAAGTGAAAACACCTGTTAATAGTCGAATTATAAGACATATTGAAACCAAATAAATGACCTATACTAGCTGAATCTCGATGAGCAAATAGACCATAACAGTGTTTCTGTAGCGCACATACAACACAATGAACATAATTATAATAAATGTAATAATTACGACTAAAAATGTTATAAGTCGTGTACGAATACATGACGATGATGTAAATTACGTGGCATTCATAAATCATAAGTATTCGGTGAACCCCGTTCATGAAAACGAATTGCAAACCGCATACAGATATAACTACAAACATTTTAATTAGATTATGCCGGTAAAAAAAGTTTTCCCTTATTCGACTAAAAATATCTTTATGCACTTATTATTAATACTACCAAATAACTATTTTTAACAGAAATGTAAATTTTGACAAACGAAATATGTTATTAGAATTATGGCGTGTTCAGAGAAGATTTTTACGTTATATTAGCTACAAGTGACAACGCTTTTCTAGCTTTCTTTCCTCATCCCTGATCGTACCACCAAAAACAATTCAAGAGTCTTCTAGGTACTAGGAATGTTTAAATATTAAACGCAAACGCCATTACATTATTTTTATATCCAAACTTTTGAACAGAACTATAACTTATCTTGAGCTTCTCGAACCAGTTAAATTTCATGTCCTTCAATATATATCTCGTTTCTGACCCATCTCCGAAAAATCACCGAACATCGTATTGATATAATAATCCAATGGATTGTAATGCGCATGAATGTAATAAATTAATAAATATCGACATATTTATTACTGAAAAGCTAGCATTTCAATAGTATCTTATTATGGACCCTTAATTATTCACCTATATTATTACCTCTATTTTACTGCAAATGTTAATATCTACTGATGTGAATTA
This sequence comes from Sipha maydis, assembly GCA_034509805.1. Lineage (NCBI taxonomy): Eukaryota > Metazoa > Arthropoda > Insecta > Hemiptera > Aphididae > Sipha > Sipha maydis. The sequence goes on along the minus strand of JASXSY010001337.1, from coordinate 87,551 downwards.
ATATTATTTTGTTATTTTATAGTTCTGTGTCTTATATTTGTTACGTTTTATTGTACTATATGTTATATTTCTTATTTTGTGCTAGATCTTTCGGATGTTTAAATAAATAAATTATTGTGATGTACAATAAAATACATTTAATTAAAGTGAAACCTAAATAAATAATAATTACCTGTATATTTGTTAATTTTAAGCTTAACAATTATAAAAACAAACAAGCTAACTTTGTAATCGTGTGATATAATACAGTACACATATTAATGTGATAACAAAAACTTAAGAAAAAAAGTAGGACTTGATAACTATGAGTTATAATGGATCGGGCATTATTAGTATATTAAACAATTTTTCTACTCGGTCTTTAATGTGATATGAATGTGAAGTAGACATTCGATTGTACAAAATTTAGAAAGTTGAGCTAAGAATTGGAATTATAAAAGTTTTCGTTTTAGCGAGAGTTTGAGGTATCGTGAAACAAAAAAATAAATATTTCTACCTAAAGATAATTGAACATTTTTGTATATTTATACGTCAACGGAACGCATTTATGCAATTCGGCGTTTGAGAGATTGTGACGAAGATATAATGATAAAACTTGAATACATTAACCCAATACATTTTGATTCCATATTTTATTCATATTACTGCTTAAGCATTATCAGATATGTGTTTGGAAATTCTAATAATGTTATACATATGCCTTTATGCATATTATAACAAATGCACATGCGATATACTAATTACTAGGGTTCGGATGTTTATGCACTTAAAATGGATGTAATATGTATGAATTTATGCACTAAAAAATTACCAAATGTGTATTAAAATATGAATTTTAGCAAGAAAATATATTGAGTAAAAATTTACTATAATTTATAATTATTGAATTTTTATTAGTTGTTATTTTTACGTTTTATATTTTTTAATATTATACACTTGTTTATAATATAAACAAACAACTGTAATAAAATGATTTTTTATAATTTAATCGGACTTCAGTTTAACAATATTTAACACAAACACAATTATACAGGTCGATAATTTATCATTTATCTAGCTGTTAGTTAATATTAGTTTAAAAATTTCCAAAGTATACTGAAATATGAGTTTACTCGTATATACTTAAAATCACAAAAATGCGCATTTAAAATATAAAATCACAAAATATGCAAGGTAAAAATAGTTCAGTCATGAATTAAATTTGTATCTAGGTCTGTATTAAAATGAATAATTTCAAATAGATATGCAATTTTATAAACATCCGAGTCCTACACATTACTATACACAATATTATGTTTCAGATAAGTTCACGGTTGTTCGATTGCATCGTTGCGCCGTAAAACTTTTATAACCGTACAAATGACCGTCCAATTATCAACCAGATTTATATAAATGTATATATTAATATAATACATATATTCGCGTATTCGTGAATAGAGAGGAGAAGTAGATATGTGTGTGCGAGGGATATAATATGTTTGGTGACAAATCAAATATATTTTACATTATGTAATAGTGTACAGAACATAATACCCGACATCAGTATTTTAATTATTGTCAAACAACGCAATTGTTGTCAATACGGACAATGTCTTACGGCCGATGTCTGTAATATATATGTTACGGGTAAAGGACGAAAATCGGGTAGTGTGAACACTACCCATACCTATTGGATAAAGTAAATATATTATTTGTAAATCATTATCTACCTTTGAGTGGATGAAGTGTTTTGACAAAATAAAGTATAATAAAATATCAATTTTGCTTTACGATAAAATGTGTGCTCTGATATTGATTAATAATTTTAAACTTCAATACGGTGCTATCGGTTTTCGAGATCGCTTGTTCCGCCTATTACAGTTTGATTATTATTATTATAGAAAAGTAAACGTAAACGTTTAGCAGATAAATTTACGAGTAAATGTGAATTTGTGAGATACTTCGCAATTCTAAATGACATTTGACTTTGAACTATTCCAACAAATAACTATATTTAATTTTTCAAATTTTTTCACTTATAAAATAATATTAAATAATAATATTTAAAAATATCTTATTTACTTAATGAATAATTTGTTTTCGAATTCATATGGTTTGGTTTTTTCTGCTTCATACTTTATTTACAGAACATTAGATAATGTACATATTGTACATATTTAAGGCGCATAATGTACACATTATACTATTCTTATCGATAAGTAGTAATTTACCCAGATAATGTGTACACTATCCATTTTCGAACTCTACCCGTAACATAATTATATGTTACATGCATAAATATCCGATTAAAAACACATTGTAAACTAGTAAAAACGGAATTTGAAAAAAATATATAAAACAATAATCTCAATCATGCACTTAAAATATGTACGGAATGCTAGTATGTAAGTTCCTGATTATTCTGATTTTATTCAAGTATTTAAAAAATACATTAGACAGAATATAATACAACATAATACATTTTAATCGGCGTATATGCATTGTATAAGGGTATAACCGATTTTGCCTCTATTATTGTTTATTTCTTAACGATTTTTTGGCTGATCACATTTTAAATAAAACGATTTTACTGGATCGTTACATTGGAATATATTTTTGATGAAAAATATCCTTTTAAAAATTATTCTATTACCATACATTCTATCTCATAAAATTGTATTTGAAGACATAAATCTATCGAATGTCTGAAAAACAAAAATGTTTCAAAAAATATATTTTGGAGTTATTTAAATATTTACATAGTTTCATATTATTTTGAGTATTGTACTCAAGTTTGGAAAGTTATCGAGTTCATTTATTGATATTAGTTTTTATGCCAAATAACAATTATAGTGCATAATTAATTTTTTGATCAAAGAAAGTACTATATAAACATTTTACAATTGTGATAAATCTGTTTAAAAAAAAATCAGTGTACATATTATTGTTTTTAAAAAAACTATTCTATGTGAAAAGCAGTTGAACTGACTCTATATCTTATGATAATTAAAAAAAAAATAAAAAATCATATATAGGTTTATAAGTATAACCTTGTAGACTTGGTTTAATTAATTTAATAATAACTAATAAAATTAGTATTATTATTTTTTGAATTCCTAAGGTAAATATTTGTAAACAACAAAATAATTAATATTCGTATAAACATTCGGAAAGTTCGTCGAGTTTCGTTGAAACATCAATTTTCGTTAAAATTTAATATTCTAATGCATACGTAATTTTTCCGTTACTACGATGTTTTTTTTTTTTTTGTGATTACAAAGAAAAACTAACAAAGAAACTTTTATTTAATATTCAAGCCTTAAGCATAGAAAGTTTTTCAAACAAATTCAATCAGACTATGAAAAAAATGCTTACGCCCGGAAACTTACGTGATTATTCCCGATTAGATTTTATTTACACCTGCGTATCAAACAGTTTTCATCATTTTTACATTTCGACAGATTCTCATCGTCAAATATTACGTTGGAGCTTTTCGTAGTAATTTCATGTCAATCCGTCGTCAAACCGCTGTCATCCGACGCAACATTAACGATCGACATTGGTCGCATCGTGTTTCTTTTATTGACGGCTAAGGACGAGTCTACTATATGGTTTCCAGAACTCGTTTAGCGGTTGCCCGCGAAAAACATTATCGTGTTCAAGTTCACTGCGCGAGAATGCTCGGTAAGTAATGTAAATACTACCGGTGCGACCGGTACGACCTGTTCGGTCGTACACAATAAAATAGTTATAAATATATATTAGAAAAACCAAAATTAATGAAAACGAGGAAGACGTGTAATATTTCCTGTACCCACTAAACTCGTAATTTATTGTAATATTACTATTACGGCAGTCTATGACGGTGGATCGTACATCGTAACGGACGGTCGTTATACATCGTAATGGATGTATTAAGTCATTTTCATTGGGTGACGTAAAAATATGAACAATATTCCCCCATGCGATCTAAATCAATAATATAACCGATGAACATCAACATTAACATAATACAATTTAGTATATTAAAAAAAAAAATTAAAAAGACGACAATATCGATTTTTAATATTCAAATCAATTAAGCTCTATATAATACCTTCAGGATTAATAATCAGTTATAACTGATAATTATATTAATCAATAATTATTAATGTGATACGATATACATTTTGATATTATATAATATAATAAATATATTATGTATGTATAATAAGTACATACAAACACCGTAAAACTAATGTTGGAATTTAAAAATTAATTTTTAGGAAAAACATTTTTATGTAGTAATTTTCTCTACAACATGCTTGTTCATTTGGTATAAACGCTATTTTTTTCCTTTTATTTTGATGAAAAACCTCACTACTAACAATTTAGGATCAACATTTTTCGTTGTACTGCTATTAACTATGTACAATATAAATATTATTTATTATAATATTGCACATTTTCTACTTTTATTTTAATACATTAGTTGTAATGTTTTAATTTTGCAAAATCTGACCAGAAGTAATTACTCTAGTAAAGTTTTTTACCAAAATGACAAAATTCAATAATAAAAAAAGTTTCAAGAAGTGATGGGAATTATTCGAATATTCGAACATTCGAATATCAGTATTCGATGCTATTAATCATTGACATACATTATCTTTATCTTTAGTTGTGTAGATATGGATTACTTATTAATAATAAATAGGTATTGTAGCATCGAATATACATTACATTACTCGTTTCAAGTATAAATATAATAGTGACATACAATTCAAATTGAGTGTTAAAAAAAATATGCTTCCACTACAGATCCATAACTCTGTATGATATTTTTACTATAATAAAAATAATTATTTTAATAATTATGTTTGAATCATAAATCACTATTAAATTTATACTTGAAACTTTTTTTTTTGTTATTCAATTTTGTTATTTTGGTAAAAAATCGTACTAGAGTAATTATTTTTCACCAGCTGTAGCTGGATTTTTATTTCAACTAAAAGTGAAAACGTTTTATTTATTACAAATACACATGACGAAATAAATGGCTATAGTAATTTTTTTACATTTTTAAAACTATTTACATTTCCGATACACTTATTAATGCATTTAGAACGATATTTTTCGTTAATGTATTTCTTAAAGTTTTGTGTGGCATTGAAATCACACTAATGTTTTCAAACCTATCCGTGAAAATATTTACACGAAATTAAAGAATGACTCAAATAACAATTTAAAATATTAGACGTAATTAAAGTAGTATCTTAAATTTGCCAATCGTACATTTTTACATATTTAAACCAGTGATGCTCGAAAAATTTTAAGAGCTACATTTTTTTTTTTAGTCCGTTTCGACGATTCGTTCCAATCACTGTCATCGTACACAGTTTAATTCGCGATAAAAGAGAATCGATATGACGTTTTTATTTTCATTCCGACACAGGTCTGCTGGTTTAAAATTATCATTCGTACTCTGCGAGCGTATAGGCTAAAAGTGCCGAGCAACACGCACTAATCTGAGTTCACGTGAGCCCGGGCATATAAAACACATGGTAATACGCGTTCCGCGCTTCTCCTCATAAACGTACCGTAAGAAATAACGTGCACTATTATCGTGTTGGCGGTAAGCGCTGGACGACCGTTGTAACTCGTCTCACCGACTCGTCGTCGCAAGACTTGTACGGACGAATACGGCGAAATGACGGCGGCTGCGTCATCCTTTTCTCTGCTAAACGTACGAATTCGACAACGCATTATACATTCGATTGTTATGCTCCGGATTGATACTGCATTCGCCGTCACCTTCCGAAGGACGGAATATGGATACTACATTACGCGTGTCGTTACATCCTACTTGTACGTCAAACGGATCATTTAATACGTGGCACAGATTATGTTCGTGGTACGGAATTACATTAAAGGTGTACACATTTCGGACGAAAAGTACGGATAAGGTGTTTACTATGCAACAGCTGTACCAACGACCGGCAACAACCACAATATTATCGGCTCAACTTTTTAAATTCGATTATGTATAATTTATGTTATTATTACTACGCTTAAACTTCAACATCGCGATTGTTATTTCCGTGCTTAATTATTCATTTATTTGTGAAAATCGCGTAGCGTGTTTTATCGTGTTTCCATAACGCATCGGTGGTAGACCGTGCGTGCAGGAGAATACGCCGCTGTGATTTGGACTCAACACGTCCCGCGGTGGTTTTTTAATCGTAACCAACAATATAATCTCACGCCACGATCAATTACCCAATTAATATTCATGCATGCCACGGCGGCGAGCGCTATGCCGTACTCCATTCCTTGTGCACACGATCTCGCGAAATTTGTTTACTCTATTAATCATTATCGTAAGCAATGTCCTTGCGTATGAGTGTTAAAAATTAACGCTTGGTCGCGTTCCGTATATTTGACGACTATATGTAATGTCCGAGATTAAAACGAAACTTTTGCCACATTTCAAGTATAGTTTTTTTTTTTTTTTATTTAATGCGTATATTTTAATTAAAATGCTCGTGCATATATCGCATTTTATGTCTTCGATAAAAATATACGTAAAACATGATCAACAAAAAAGGTTTTTCGTTTTTTATCGCATGATGTCGAGGAAGAGAGTCACCGACAGACAAAGATATTTGCAATGTTTTACGATGTTCCTCGACGTCATAGCCGCAGTAACAGATGTATTCTCAGATTTATTGCAATCAATGTATAAACTCATTTTTATTTTACGCCGACAATTCGTATTGTGTATATTTTTATAGCTTATACACATTGTTGATTCATTGCTGTCTACTTGAGTTTTGTATATAAAAACCCGTAGAAATTGGAGGATTAAAGATTAAAAATATGATGTATTTTACGTATATAATCGTATTATGTTTTATCAAGATCACAGTTTTCTCACGTAAATATTTTTCGTTTCAACTAAAATAAAAACAATTCATATAAAGTTCCACTATATTATCATACTATTTAACTTGTTTTTAAACATACTAATCAAACTGTATAATTTGTCATTATATATTTAATACAGAGTGAAATCTGAATAAGACTTTGTGTAAATATATACAAGGGTGGAACTTGGGGGATGAAGACGGAGATTCATCCCTTGGCGTACAATTTCGGAGGGTGTAATTTTTATAGTAAATGTACACAGTAAATATATTTTTATGTGTTTAAAACTCAATAAGTATGAAAGTATGCTAATTATAAGAGAAAATTAAAGGGTATTTGAATCTTTATTTATGATAGAGTGTAATTCTAACATTTTTCCCGGGCGTAAAATTTCTAGTTCCGCTTCTGCATATATACATCATTGTTATTTTAGGTCACCTTATTAAAGATCTGCTATTGATGATTATTATTAATACACTACATTTGTTCATATACATAGTGTTATCTCAACATTAATTCAACAATTCGCTATGGCTAAAAATATTAATTTATGAACCGTGAATTACATATAATATTTACTTATCGATAACTATAGTACATATGCTTGTCACATAATTACATGGTAAATAAATTTAAATCTATATTTTTTGATTCAGTCCCAAATATCACGTAGAACATGAATCACGATGATTCGTCATCACTATGATAGGGTGATAATATATTAAAATTAATTATTATTATTTAATATTTAGAAATTATTTGAAAAAAATTTCTTTCGGCGAAGGAAAACTATAAGGATATATCTATACAAATAATGACTATGATTTACATTTATGTGATACCGATGATCTAATTGTCAAAATGCCAACCAAATTCTACTTTTTTTCAGTTATAAATAGTTGTTGTGTATATTATTGATTATTAACAACATCAGTATGTTTTTTTTTACCTTTTTTGCGTATTTATTAATTTTTTTGCATATTTAATGCATATTTTGTAATTTTTTGGTGCATATTTTGCTTTTTTTTAGCTCCGACAACTCCGATCCTTAATAATTAATACCAAGCGACAACTATGAAAAATAGATTCAAAATATTTTATAAAGGAGGTGATGACCACTATCGTTGAAAAGGTAATACAAAATCATACCAAATTGTTTATTTATTTTAGTGTTTTCCGTAGCCATATGCTAATAAATAATAATAAATACCAAATTTTAATTTAAAATTAAATTACATTATATGAAATAACTTAAAGGTCACAGTGATATAACATACTCAGTATTCAAACACGTTTTTGCCAAAATACTAATGATAAAAATAAAAAGGATACCAGCTATTTATGTTACACGCGAATGCGACGCGTTATGTTGTTTGCAAATCGTTATTACAACGAGTGAAGTCGTAACCGATTAAACGTTGTACAAAACAAATATCACACGAGCTATTTTATTTTATTTAACTTTTTATTTTATCGAATACAATAATTGCATTACTCCCCAGGTCCAGTTTTCCTCGGGTCACGACGAAAGCTAAGCGAAACGTCGAGCTTTAAAGCGCCGCCCGGTCGCGCAAGCGTACGCCATCGCCCGCCCACCAAGTCAACAAACGGACGCCCGCCATCAAACCCCGCCGCCAAGAGCCGTGACTACCCGCGGCTTGGCGAGGGCGTTGCCTAGCTACAGATGAGTTTTCCCACTTTACCGACAGTCCGCCATCATTTTCCCGTTGACGCAGCCGAAGTGCTTTCGACAGTTTTGTTTTTCCAATCGATAATATCTCAATATTTTATCGTATACTAGTAAATTAATTATTCTCCCGAGCGTTTCGTTCTGTCACCGAGTTTCGATGTGATGACTAGGGATGGGCCGACCGGGTTTCGGTTTTATATCAAAACCGACATAATGAAAAAAAAAAAAAAAAAAAAAGAAAAGAATTATCATTAAATATTAATATCAAAAATATCGACAAAAATAATATAAAAATATGGACTGTAAAAATATAGGTTGTCATTAATACAGCTGATGACACAAGACAAAAAGGAGATCAGAGTTAAATCTAATTCATATCCGTTTTTTCGAGTGTAGCTTTTCAATTAGTATCGGTTCATGACTGAAAAGTTGATTTTTTCATGCATAGGAATTTGAGGTTCTATGTCGATTGCATATGTTGTTATTGTTATAGTTACATTAGTTATTATATGCAACAATTAAAGATCAAGAGAGGAATCATTGTTAGCTATTATCATAAATCTACTAATAAGCTTCTCTTTTATAAAATTGTATAAAAAAATAACGAATAAAGGAACAATTTTGTTGAAATCGAACCTTGAAGTTAAATAAGGATAGTAAATCAGATGAACTGACTTGATTGCAGATAAAAATCCTTTAAGAAACTTATAATGTCACTGACCGCAGGCATACATTCTCAATAATCTTTCAAGAAACTTTATTGAGAGCGTTCGTCCGCGGTCAGTAAAATTATGTAATATATGTATATTTTATATACTTATTGTTTCTATACACACCTATGAGTGGCATGAAAATTGCTTTGGAAAAGGATTAGATATGTTTAGTAGAATCAGTAAATTTAATATCACTTCCAAAATAACCTTAAATTATATATAAAACATAATTGTTTATATTATAGTTAGATTACTATTAAATTATTACTATAATAAATATTACTCAGAAATTATTAGAAATCGAATTTACTAGGTTTATAAATATACAACGATGTATACATTACAACAATAAAACATATAGTAGAGATTTATTAAATAGACTTTAAGAAGGGAGATCTATCCCCTTTATCCTTCCTTTATATCTTTATACACCCCTGATAAGTCTATATATATATCGACAATTCGAAATAAAGCATTCAACACAATTACCTGAAAATAAGTGTTACTACATAGAAAAAACAAAATTCTCTCCACAGTCGCCGTTACCACTATGGGGTCAATTTGCAATCACCAAACAAATAAATTGCGTTTTAATATATTATATTGTTTCCTGGTCTTATTGGGAATTACATATTGTAAATAAGATTCCGGAACGCAGCCGTTATTAGCAAATAGTAAATTGCCACTTGTATGTATTTGTATGTACCTACTTGTATTTGAGTATGTACTACCAGTATACTATCAAATATGTATTCTACAATAAATATATGGAATATATCTCTATTAAAAAAAAATTCATTCATTAAAAATTCATTATAAAATTTGAATTTCATAAGTGTTGCATAAAAAACAGTAATTATTCACAACATATTTTATAACTATGTAGTAGATTTAATGATAACTTATGAATCATTACTTTTTAATTATGTGCTAAAACTGATCAGATATTATGGATATTATTATTACGAACCTGTTCAGTGAGGCCAATTATATTTTCGAAAAAGTAAACAACAATTACAATAAAAATTATAAATCGAGTTAGTTAATAACTATTCTTATAGCTACATATAATTATTTATCATTGATTTATGCATGTAAAAACTAAAACTAATAACACATGTCTCGCTTTGATTTTTTTGTATAAATACGTCAAAATAAAATCAAATGCATACATTGAAGATATTAAACAAAACTTTTTACTATTAAGGCCAGTGGGCAAGCGGGTAATCGAATAAATAATCTGTGTTGGTGTTAAGGGTTTATGTTACAGCTGTGATATGGCAGACAGGATAAAAATGTAGGAAATAATGAAATTTATTTTCTTTTAATATATTATAACGCATTAAATAGTTCCGAAAGCACAATTCTCTCGTAATAATGCAAAATCGACTATTATATAATACGTTGAACACTAACAATTATTGTTGTAAACGAACGTCACAATTACGTTTGTAAATATTATTATTGAATGTTTAATTAATGTAATATTTGCACTGAAATATTTACATAATACTAAGCATAACACTTGGTTTAGACATTTTCACAGTTTTTTTTTTTTCCTCCCAACTTAATTCAAACATTGAACCCAACGTTTCATTTGGTGAAATGTTAACACACAAAAATGTTTATATTGTAATGTTTAAGAAACAAATAATTAAACAGCGGGCAATGTATTGACAAAATATACTGATTATTATATTTTCATTCTATGACTTATTATGTAGGTATACTCAAATAAAAGAAAATTTTGAAAATTATAGTAAAATATTTAATATCATGTAAGATGAGCAAAGTATAAATAGTCGTTTATTAATATGTTAGTCCTAGTCCACGTATTTATGTAGCCGTGTTACGTGACCGCATTAAGCGAAATCCACTGTATATAGGTAACCCGGAATCAGAAAGACGTGTCTGTATAGCAATAGGGATATTATGAACTCGTCAAGATACTCGATAGCGCGTTTTTCCGTCGGTGTTGATCGTTGTCGAGGCCGTTAGCTAAATAGGCAGCGTCGGCGGTGGTGAACGGGTTATGTCACGCGGTGATGTGTGTGTGTGTGTGTGTGTGTGTGTGTGTGTGTGTGTGTGTGTGTATGTGTGTGTAATGTAAAATATAGTGCATGCAGTGCAGTTGCATGCTGGTCTTGACCATGATCTCGCGCCGATTCCGAACAGGTCATCGTGTGTTTTCGGATTTGTGATTTTTAACACAGTCTCGACGACCGCACGATCGTATGCAAAACAATATAACATATTATTATTATTATTATTATCAGACCACGGACGTGAATACATGATTTGTAAAAAATTATACGATACAATTAAAAAGTGTTAAAATTTAGAAGACGGACAGTTATAATAATCAATATATTCGATACACACGTCAGATTATAAGATAGCATGGATATTTGACATTCAGACCGAATGGTACCACCAATGAGTCTTATAAAAAACAATTTTCTTTAACTTTGTTTAGATTATTAAAACTGAGTCATTATATTGGTTTTTATATAAACCACAAATATTGTGTACCAATAGTGTATTGAAACGGGGGAAATTAATTGCGAACGTATACGTTATTATATCTATAGAGAGCGACTTTTAACGAATATCTTAAGACACTTGTTTTCAGTTTTGCACTTCGGGGAAGAGGTGCGGCAAAATTTTGTTGGCCCTAGGCAGCAAAATCTTAAATAGGGAGTCGGGCATGAACTCCGCTGAAGCTGCTACTGCTGCAGATACGGTACGACGTTTATCGTTTGGAACTGTGACATAAAGCGTACGGGTGCAGGTGCGGTACATAGTTACAGCGGCACGAAAATAGATCGATGCGGAGAAAGCGTGCCTAAAAAATCGCTATTATCTGTACACTTGCTATGTGCAAATGCGCTGAGATCGTAAATTGAAATATTTCGATACGCGCATTCGTGAACACAACAATATATGTGTTACAGTCCACCTGTTTGCCTCGTACAATTCGTACACGTATCGCAACGAAATTAGATGGGTTGTTGAATTGTATACGGTTAGTGTAAACTCTATTATATCCGCACAATATAATGTCCCGACAGACCTGCGTGCTTACCAACTATAACGAATGCACGTTGTAAAAATAATTCTACGGACAATGCACGTACAACATGTACCGTCGCAAAATATCTTAGCGCTTCCTACAATGCATTTCCTACGATATAAGACAAAACCATATTTTCCTCAACACAACAATATTTCTAGAAAAACCTATGCCGATATCTACTCCGATTCCTAAATGTTCTCTACCGAAGTCTTTTAGTTACGTACGTTTTGTTTTGTTTAACAAAATCGTGTGTTTTTTACCTTAAAATTTGTACGTCGTAATTGTATTTGCTTTTCGCACTATTTCATAAATAATATCACCGTAGAAAATTGGAAACACCTCCTCGTTACATTTCATACCAAAGATGAAGCGAATAGTCGGAAAAATCGAATCGTTGGATTTTTTTATAAAATGAAAACGAGATCGTTCGTTCGCAGTGTTCTTCGTTCATTGACCAGTAGATTTTAATTACGAGATATTGGGTTGTTACCGGAGTTAGTGAATTAAATGAGTATCCGAAATTTCAATGATTTAAATGGGAATTTATTTTTATACCTACTGCAAGTATGCAGACGTATTTTTTTACCTCTTTTAACTGTTGTTAATGTGCAACCATTAGGATATACGTATGTCATTATGCGCATATTATTATAGCCGCTCGGTTAACATGCTAGTATCGAGCGATCGTAAATAATTGATAAAAATGCCAACAAATTAAATGAAAGTTGATGTTTAAAACTATAGTATACATTTTTACTTTATTGAAATTGTTAAACGCATAAGTATCAAAACAGTTCTGCATCACTTGCTACGTCAAGTCATTACCATTATAAACCTACATTGGAAACACAACAATTTTTTAATAATTTTCAATATATATGTACATGCGTTGGAGTGCCATGTATGCCTGCGCACTGTCTCAAAATTATTTTCTATTGTTACTAAATATTAAAATACAAATATTTACAACATAAATATGTGATAAATAGAGCTCGGAAGTAACTTACTATTTCACGTGTACACGCTTTCACGTATTCCCGTGAAGTTAACAAATGAAAGTATAAAAACTTATATTTGAAAACTCCGTGTAGACGTGTATACGTATATTCACGTATTCGTGTATTTTAGACTTAAAATTTTCGATAAATTCATAATATTTTTAAATCAACAAGTCAACATTTTTTTGGTAATAACGATGTTCTTTTTTGAAGTGATCACGTTTTATTCGCACTGCAGTACTACATGATACATAATACCCAAACAAATATTCGTGAAGACGTGAACACGTATATTACATTCACGTGTACTAAATATTCGTGAATACAAATTTATCATCCACCCGTTCATGGATTCCGTGTTCACGTACTTATTAATTCACGTGTTTAATCGAAACCTCTACTCAGATGATATTGCATTACAAAAAAAAAAAAAATTGATTGAATTATTGCAATGAAAAATATACTAAATATTTATACACTATTGTTTTATTTGTATATTATATATTTAATATATAAATAAATAAACAAATAGTTCTTCTATAATATTTATACATATTATTATTTATTATTATCATATAATACTGTCATATATTAAAAATTGATACTGTCTCATCATTATTTTATTTCTTACGTAAGAAAAAACAATTTTAATTTAAAATAATCTAAAATTGCATTATAAATAAGAAAAATCAATAAAATAGCAATTAAATCGAAAACACACAAAAAATTGAATTAAAAAAGTTTACCAATTTAACCTAAAAAGTTGCACTAAAAGTATTTAAATCTTAAGTCGTACTTGCACGGAACAAATGTATAACCTACTTAGAAATAAATCCGAATAATTATAAAAAAGTTGCAAATTCAACAACGTCGAGGCTTAGTGATAATTACACTTTTAACACACATTACACTAAAAATAATGAAGTAAAGACATTTAAATTCATAATATAACTATATAAATACACAAATATACACAATAAATTAATTAAGTTGAGTATTTTATTATTGGTACAGACAAACATTTACTCAAAATACTCATATTTATTAGATTAAAATAATTTTTATCTTCAAAATACTATATTATATCTGTATAAAAAATATAATAACCCACATCTATAAAATTACGGAAATGTATGATTTTAGTTGCATTTTATAACTGTATTTTTTTATTTTTTGTATTTAAACAAATCGAATTTTCTACGCCGCGTGCATTATTTTCGCTTTCTATGTGCATAAAACGAGGCTGCCACGACAAAAATAATAGATAGATATTATCGAAATTATATATTGCTGCGAAATCAAACGCAGACGGATGCAATGCAAGAAATTGTAGTTGAATAAGCTAACTAGATTAATTAAATAAAATAACACAACGATGATTTGAATTACAATATAATACTTTAATAATTTTTGCACAAGAAAATTTGGACTGCAGTTCTCCACATACGGATTACTTTAGTCTTTACAAGTTACAAGTAAGAAGTGAGGCTTCGAGTAACAGATAGGTTCCCCTTTAATACTAATGTTTTATTAACTAGATCAGCACAATTTGTATTCTTAGATCAATTGCGTAATGCGATTAATCTTTGACAAGATTGTTTTAACTATTATATAATTTATGTACAATATTCTTAAGTAACATAATTTATAGAGCTGTTATAGTTTTTAATAAAAGCTAATAAAAAAAAAAAAAAACATAATTTATAAAAATGCATAGGTATATCAAATGATACTACAATATGAACAACACGTACACAAATACGAAATGGTTAAGAACAATACATGGAAAAATCAACCAGATCTTCTCGAAACCACGATAAGCATGACACTTTCTTGTCGAACATTAATGGTTCGAAATAGTAATTAAAATATTATCGTATACATGTAAAGCTTTATGACGTATTCCGCGAGCACTCGTCAATTTTACGTCTTCTATGCGACGATCGTATTCTTCATTATTCATGAACGATTTGTTGTCATCACGTTTAGCATCAATAATTAATAAAATTGCTTTATTAAATTCATTTTGCATTTTATTTAAATCCATTTTTAAGCTTTTAACAAAATAAATACGTACTGCACTACTAATAACCTACTACTAAACGGATCCTAAACGGATGTACAGGTTATATATTAAACAGATAAATACTGTGACATGACATTTTTCAATCAACCATTTTATCGATATCAGTCATTTCCCCACCTGATATTTTTAGATCTCGGAAAATATTGACAGTTGACACCAAACTTACTATTTTATGCCAGGGACACACATGTTCGACATAAACCCGTGTTTGATATAATTTCATGTCTCCGCACAGATATATAAAATAATTTTATAAGTTTATTTTATATACCCGTGTGTCTCCGTTTCTCATTTAATTTGAGTTCGACAGCATTATTAGTTCGATTGTGTCTACTATATAGAGTGTAAAGGACTATAATGTATAGTTTTATTTAATTAATTTATAATAATTATAATTTGTATCTAAACAATATTTATCAATTTTTACAGTAAAATATATACTACCAGCTTTATCAGTTAGAACTAGTTCAATCACATCAAAGTAGCTTTTGTACACTGGTAAAGGTTTTTCATTTAATCATAAATTTAAAATATAATAAAACGTTGTATACAATAGCAATGTATGAATTCAGCTGTTTTAAGTATAGCCAATCTTATTTTTCGAAATAAATATTATTCCTATAATTCCGGGACGTGTGTACATTTTATAATCCGTATAAACCATGCGCACTTTATAATAAAATTATTTACACTTTATGTTTAATACGTGAACCTTCATAATAGCAAAAAATAATAAATAATAAATATAATATTTACATAAGTAAAAGAAAAAAGGTCGAAGATGGCATTGAAAAGGGACGGTATTGAACAAGCCGCTGTTATATACTAACACGGAACAGATAATTAAATTGACATTATTTTGAACATTAACATCAATAATTTAATATGTACTTATTAGTTTAAATTTTCCGTTGGCTTTGTAAAATATGTATAAAGTAAAGATGGTTTTCCTGTAACCGTAGGGCCTTGAATCAAAATAACAAATATGCGCGAGATGATGTGGTATGTACGATAACAATTATGGGTATTAACACATACAGGTTTATGGATGAGTACATCGATTTTCTGTCAAGCCTGGAATTATTCGGCTTGTACATCTGCAACAAGTACTATAATTTTTTTTCCGTTTTTTCTTAATATGAATAAAATTGTATAACAAATCATATCTAAATTTCCACTTCTCTAATAAAAATTATACGTAATGTAACAATTGTTTTCATACATGGATATTTAAACTAATATTTATTCCCAAACGTGTTTCGAAATTAAATTAATTATTAATTTGCGAATTCAATCATCGAATATTTTTGAAATAATTATTTCAGGTTTTTTCATACAGATTAAAATATTTTATAACTCAAACTTTTATATATTATAGACTTTTTGGATTCACGAGTGCCCTGTTTTCCTGTTAATTAAAAGTATGCCCTTGCAATATTTGTGGTCGAGCTTAGGCACGTTGTTTGTAATGAATCATTGGTTTTTGAAAATAAGTCAATAATATACTCATTGCAAAGGTGAAACATTGCATATTGTAATAAGACATTTTAATATATGTTTGTAAATACGGAGTAAGAAAATACCTTCGTATACATTATAACTGTAAATACGTTAATGTTAAAAGCGTGTGTTACAATAACAAGTCGACGGTATCATAATTTACATTAACTGTGACGGAGCTCCGGATTTTCCATTGCTTATCTTTATTCATGTATTGTAACAATTTGTTGATAATATAAACGAAAAATATAGAAGGACTCTTATTTATAAATTCATAAAGTACAATGGTGTCCATTGAACGCACGTCGAATGTTTTTCTATGTAGAATACGTTCAAGTTACAGTATAAACCACAATCATTTACATAAGTTTGAAATAAAAGTATTATATTTAATATTGGCTTAAATTATTTAAATTATTTACATTAGTCTGAAATATTTTTATGTCAACATATGTGTATAATGTGTACATATATGATTGAATATGAAAAAAACGTTTTAAAAAAAAAACGTCCACCCAATGATTGTTCGAAATGTCTTTTTGACCTTTTATATTTATTGTAAACAATGTAAACTATACACTAGTTCACATATAATAAACAAACATAAAATATTATTTTCAAAACAAAATTCCTTGTCTCGTCAACAATCCCGTGCATCTGTTTTCACGATTTATTGTAGAAAAATGTATGCCTGCAGTGTCAACTCTAACATAGGACATTTTTTTACGCAATGATGTTTACAGATAAAAAAAAACTGGTGACCGCAGTATTTCATTTTTAAATAATCATGTATTTACCCCTTGGGGCTCGTTCATATTTTACATAACAAGAGATCGGAATTATATTCTTTTGCATATTTTTTTTTGATTCTATCTATACAGTCGAACAGGGGTTTAAAATCTTTACAAATCATGAAGCGGATAAATTAATGGCACAAGTTTTTTTTTCATATTTGAGAATATTTTAATATAGAAAAAAGAACCGGATGGGCCTCGCTCTGCTGTACAGTTAGGGGTGGAGTGCACCTCGCTTATAGGATAGGTCATTATTATAATGGATTTGTTAAATTTGAATGCAATGATAGATATCATTGTATACGAATAACGATTCTGAACGGAGTTCATATGTTAGTCTAGAATATAATACAATGTTATTTATAAATATTATATAAGTATATTTTATTTTTAAACGAAAAATTTAGAAAAACCGAAAATTTAAATTATCTATAAATAAGTCAAAATATGTCAAAATACTTTGAAATTTTAACCATGTATAGAAAACGTCAATATAAAGATTTAATGATAATTTCAAGTTGTTGCGGTTTTTCGTTTTTGAGTTAGGGCATTTTAAAAAAACCGATATCATTTGTCAGTCTAGAACATTCTACATTATATTATATTTTACATGTAATTTTATGTCAATATTCGCTGTTCAAACGCTTATAAAAAAAAATTGTGCCTATGGATTTTAATAATTTTTGAATGACAATAAGAACTACTTCTATGAAATCTTCTATTAAATTTTCAAGTATTTTGTAGGAGCCAAATTTTTTTTATCACCGATAATAAAAATAAAATGTAAAAAATTCGAATATTTCAAATGCCTATATGTGGCTTAAAAATCAATATAATATTTTGAAAAAAATATTACATAAAAGAAATACCAATCTTAACAGTTGGTAGAAATTTCAAAAATCTGCGACTTATACTTTTTGAATTATAACAAATATTAAAAATCGTTCGAGAATATATCGTTATTTTATGCAATTTCGTAAATATTTAAATTTAAAACAGTCATAAAATTTTTTCCTTTTAAGTCCGGAAGAAATTTTTTTAAAGATTTTTGAAGAGTAGCTTATAGATAACCTAGTGTTAAAATTTTAAACCTTAAGTATGAACAGAAAAAATTCTATGAATTTTTATCTACAAAATAACTTGCAAATTATCGTGATTTTTACACATTTTATACAAATTTGAGCTTTAAGGGCTTATAAAAAAAATTTGAGTGAACCGATCACCGATATTTTTTAGTTACGATAAGTTTAACTTATTATAAACCTAGTATAAAATTTTCAAGAGTTTTCGCTTAATCAATTAAATTTTATAGATGTTTAAAAACAAAAATTTAACAAAAATCGAAAATTTAAATTGTCTATAAATAAGTCAAAATATGTCAAAATACTTTGAAATCTTAACCATGTATAGAGAACGTCAATATAAAGATTTGGTGAAAATTTCTAGTTGTTGCGGTTTTTCATTTTTGAGTTAGAGCATTTTAAAAAAAACCGATATCTTTGTCAGTCTAGAATATTATACAGTATATTATATTTTACATGTAATTTTTTGTCAATATTCGCTGTTCAAACGCTTATAAAAAAAAATTGTGCCTATGGATTTTAATAATTTTTGAATGACATTAAGAAATACTTCTGTGGAATCTTCTATTAAATTTTCAAGTATTTTGTACGAGCCAAATTTTTTTTATCACCGATTATAAAAAAAAAATGTAAAAAAATCGAATATTTTAAATGCCTATAAGTGGCTTAAAAATCAATATAATATTTTGAAAAAAATATGACATAAAGGAAATACCAATCTTAATAGCTGGTAGAAATTTCAAAAATCTGCGACTTATACTTTTTGAATTATAAAAAATATTTAAAATCGTTTGAGAATAAATCGCTATTTTATGCAATTTCGTAAATATTTAAATTTCAAACAGTCATAAAATTTTTTCCTCTAATTCCGGTAGAAATTTTTTTAAAGATTTTTGAAGAGTAGCTTATACATAACCTCGTGTTAAAATTTTGAACCTTAAGTATGAACAGAAAAAATTTTATGAATTTTTATCTACAAAATAACTTGCAAATTATCGTGATTTTTACATATTTCGTTTAAATTGGAACTTTGAGCACTTATAAAAAAAAATTGTGACTTACGATTTTAGATTTTTTTTTATCAGTTAAGGAACAACTTATAAGAAACCTTGTATTAAATTTTCAAGATTTTCTAGGCAGCCAAAAAAATTTTATCGTTATTTAAAAAAAAAATACTTAAAAATATTGAAAATTTCAATTGTCTATAAATAGCTTCATAAAAGTCAAAATACTTTGAAAATTTAATGGTGTATAGAGAACGCTAATCTAAACATTTGGTGAAAATTTCAAGTATTTACATCGATTAGTTTTTGAGTTATATCAAAATAAAAAATTTGATTATGTCAAAAACTGGTTTTGCGTAAAAACTCCCGTTTTTCCCAAATTTTTTTATGGTTTTTCCCGTCGCATTTAAAAAATATTGGAAATTTTTAACTTTTGACCCCCCAAAGTACCAAATAGATTCACTTTCCTTTCAGAAAAGTTGCTACATAAGGCAATCGAAGCATTTTTACTGCCCCAAAACGTGTCGACAGACACAAAAAAAAAAAAAAAAAAAAAAAAAACACACATCATTGTAAAATCAATACATTCTTCACTCCGTTCAGAATCTAAAAAAAAATTGTATGTTAAAGAATATTAGTGAATACATAGATTAATTTTAAATTTTCGATATTTATTGTTGCAGTGGTGTAAACATAATAAACTATATGTAAGTACGATAGTATTGATATTGAATTTTTTAAAAACCGCAAAGTTTTGAATGAAAATAATGAAGTACAAATTATAGATATTTTTTTATCGGCTATGATAACTAAATGCAGCATGCTTCTGTGACTTCAGTTGACATCAAACGTGTTCTTTTAGTACGTGTGAAAACATTGACCAATATGACACCAGAGCGCACAGAACAAAATATTATTGTCAACTATTCAAACATTTTCTTAATTAAAAATACATCATTATTCTAATTTAATTAAATAAATCAAATGTTATCTAAATGAAAGTATATTATACTCGTACTCTTATTTATATCAGTTTCTTTTGTATTATGTACTTTATTCTATTGTATACAATAGCATATTTTAAGCAAATTTTATTATAATTTTTAAAGAATATCGGAGGAATATTTTCAACTTTTTAATAGAATATTAGCATCTTATTTTAGCTATTTAAAGAGAATATAATTCCGGTCTCTATATATAAAACAATCTAATATTAATATTTTTATCATATTCAACGTTTCAGAACGATTATTTGTGTGAGTTAATGGATGATGGATATAAAAGTATATACTATAATGGATATATAATGAATATATTTATTGTCATTCCACTATACTGTCGTCAACGTTTTTCCCACGATAAAATTTAACATTCATATTAGAAACATGGTAGACACACTCGTTATAATGTAATAAAGAACTTTAGGAATTTTTTGTTTTTTAAATGTTTTTTTACGTGTTGAAATTGCCTATCGCTTTAAATCAAATGTTTGGATAATAAACGATTGCGAATGGACCTTTTCCGGTAACACGATTTCAAACGTTTTTACCTGCCTTTAATCATGCGGTGTTGTCAGATTTGGTGTCAATAACACATTTTTAAATAATAATTTTAAAAATAATCAAATAGTAATATTCTGCTATTACGTCGGGCGATAAGATAGATAGGTACGATGTAGAATATCTATAATATTATATCTTTATTAATTTGATGGAAAACCAGATCGATTCGTATAGTTCGACAGTCGTGAAAAAAAATGTACATAATCCTATGGCCAAAAAAGATAAATATTTAATTTAATTAACTTTACAAAATTATAATGATTATAAAATACACAAAGATCTTATTTTATATTTAAGAAAAACTGGAAATTCCTACCAGGGAAAAAATTTAAAAAAAAGTAAAAATATAGAAACATGTTTTTAAAAACTATTATTTTGAATGTATTATTATGTATTATATTATTTATTTATTCAGAACTCAGATCTATGTATGTATGTATTATTTTATATTTTTTTCCCCGAACAAAACATATCCAGAAATTATAAACTTGGTAACGTAACCTATAAAAACGTTCGCAATTGTTCGTTTTTCTGCTAAAAAAAAGAAATTCTCTGATAAGCGTCATTCGTTCGCAATCGTGTTATAAAAAAGGTAAAACGTTCGCAATCATGTTGTACCCAAATGTTTTACGGGTATTCTATAAAATAATTTATGTGGTTCTTATTAAGCAATATGCAAATGACAAAAATCTATAATAATGGTAATAAGGTCATGATGAGAAAAAAATCTTGATTAAATCTTAATTTGCACTGATCTCGATGAAACTATACTGTCTACTACTCATCATTACACACATTTTTGCCAGAAAGATTTTTATTCGTAATCTTGTACATGTTATTTATACGATGTATGGTGTAATAAAAATAATAATACATAAAAAGTAAATAACAGTGATAATTTTCGGGGATAAGTCTAGATGAAATTGTTATCGACTATACTATATAATATATTTTTGTATACATAGTATATTGTATATATAATTTAATATTTGTACCATCGGTAGTTAGCCAATAACATATAATATGATATAGTCTGCCACAGTCTACTGTGAATCGCAACAATTTTCGTTCATTTTTTAAAGAAATTGAGAAAAATGCTCTATAAACTAAGAAAATGTACTAAAAATGTCAAAAAATGTCAAAAAATGTCCCAAAAATGCAAAAAAAAATAAAAATAATTTAAAATAATCAGTAATCATTTTATATGGACTAACGCTTCAAAACATCAAAAATAAAGATGCATTTACATCAAAATCCCAGCCCTAGTGATAATAAATAGTAGTGTGCACTGTGAGGACAATTCGGTGGCGTACATATATTTTAACTACTTGTAACAAAAATCTCCAAAATCCTAAAATCCTAAAATCCTCGTTGGTACACACAGATTTACGTAGGTACTTGATACCTGATATTGGTCAGGTATAAAATGTACTACCTACAGAGTTATACTAATTGCCTACCCGAGTTTTAATGAAATATCAGTGTAATTATTGTTATTAAATTTTAATAAATTAAATTAAATTAAATATTTTTTCAATTAAATGTGTATGTATATATATGATGGATTTAATCCAATATTTTTATATAAATCAAGCAATCGATAGTTTTGTTTTTATATTAATTCCATATATTTTGAGAGTATTTCACACGTACAGTTTCTTTTCATTTATAACTCATTATCAGGATTCGGAACTTATAGCATTTGCATACTGTATGTTTTAAAAAAATTTTATGCATATTTTACGATTTTTAAGTACATATTTTAACGCTTATTATTGCGTTTTTAACTGATATTTGTCCGGAACCCTATTCATACCTTGTTTTTATTGGCCGATAATTTATTTAAATATATATATAAATGTTTTGTTGTTGTGCACGGACAAGCCGTCAATTTTCAGATAAAAATGGACGCCAAATTTTCGTAGGGCTCATTTGAAAAATTGTTGCCGGTGGCAAACAAAATATTGTGTCGAAAAATAAATATTATACGAGTTAAATCATAATTGCAATATAAGTTATAACTCTGCAATATTAGTAGGAAATACCGGGGACAAAAGTAACATTGGTCAATTAAACGACTTGCATTTATTTGTAACCACAGTACACTTATAATAATTTTTCCAATTGTAAATACTGTTTTTTTAATTTTTTTAACATTACCTGTTACAATACCAACTTCTAAGCGGTATTTTTCGAAGTTAAAAATAATAAAAAACTATTTATGAAGTCAAGAACATATTAGCAGCTTAGCTCTGATAAGTATTAAAACTAAACATGCATGCTCATGAATTTTGATACACTTAAATATGTATATATGTATATATGTATTTTCTGAACCAAAATCTAGTAAAAATAATTTTTCATAATAATGCTATATGTAAGTATTTTAGGTAGACATTGTAAAGCAAAAAAATATTTTTATGATTTAATTACATTTTCAAAATTATTATTAATAATAAAATAATATAATAGATTTATATAAATATATACTATAGTATAGATAAGTAGAACCTATATTAATTTTCATTACAGTATTCATATATTAGTTACATAACAAAAATAGTTACACAAAAAAAAAAAAACATTTTGATATTCTAATATTAAGCTAATGCATATTCAAATGTAGTATGCATATTATTATTTTGATTTTATTTAAAATATATTTATAATATAAATATGTATATAATGTATATTTTTATATAAACGACAGAGTGGTTTATCTCTAATATTAAGCACATATATTATAATGTGATCTGATTAAGGGTGACTAATAAGCGTGAAAAGTCGTATAATTATACCTATCTATACATCTAAGGGCGTATTTTCTTGAGGGGTGCATTAATATGATTTGGCCCCAGGGTGGATTGGATTATAGGTACGCCACTAAAAATGTATTAACGTACGCAAAAGAGTTGCTATGCGATCGAACGGACCAAAGAAAAAAAGTTGAACCAAAGCGAGAGAGAGAAAGACAACAATGCTCACAGTTCTTACGAGTCTCGCGAACGGTAAGACTGACAACGAAGAGTTGTTCCATGATACGCGTACACGTACGCGCATTAAATCATTCAACACCCGTCGCCGACGTAACATTTGTTTGCTTTTTATCTATACCACAGATTTAGTAGCATACTGTCTATACCGTATTCGACGGCTTAACTACAAATTCGTCATAGCAGCGTGCTCTCTCTCTCTCTCTCTCTCTCTCTCTCTCTAACACGATAGTTTAAACGTTTTAACACGTCGCGTCGTCGTTTATTGAAATTCAGTGAATTTTCTAATCTAGATCCGGACGGGTTAGCTTACGCCTGATACCGTTGAACCTGTCCATAGCGGACCGCGGACAAGCTGGGAATACGACTACGTAACGTAAAACACGGTATCCAGCTCCGTCGTGATTTGATTGTCACAGACGGATATCACTCCCGGAAGGACAAGCCGGAACGTTTACGAAGTCTTTTGCCGTTCACAATCGTGTTATAGTTTTATCGGTCCGTGCGATGCGTTTACTTTTCACTTGTCTGCGCGACCGGCGGCTGTGTAATCGACGAGGTCTTATCGCCGTGCACGTAGCGACGACCAAAGGCCGTAAAGGTCACCGTCTGCGGCGCAACACGTACCACATCCTATAATGTTGCGCACGTCCTGAGCGCGAACGTGTCGAACATCGATTAGCGTATGGCGGAACGAAAAATGCAGCAGATAATTACGATCATAATTATTCATGTGTTTCCCCGCCTCCTTTACATGAATGACCGTTGTATAATAATATTGTTTACTCTATATTATAATAAAATAACACTGTCTGCGCTGCATTACTTGTGTTACGACGATGGGTGTGCAAGTGGTTTACCACCGCTCGGCCCGGCTGCGTTCACACGCGACGCGCGCGCACCGCATCAGCTGCACTCGGTAGTCGTCCCGACAATCTGACTGTAATTCTGTTAGGCAATATTCAGGCCTGGACTGAAAGGGAACCTATAGCTCCGGACCGGAAGTTGAAAGGGGCCACAATGTGTCGAATGGGTTTTTTTTTTGTATTTCATTAAAACGGCATCAAATAACGAGTAAAATAAGTTTTCCACATTGCGTACGACGAAGAAATACATATTCAAATTAGAATCGATTGTAATTTTTATATATTATCAATAAAAAGTATTATATAATCGTTGGATAACGAATATAAAGCACTGTTTTATCAATTGATGGTGACTACGCCACAATACACTGTAGCTATTTATATAATAATTATTACAGATTACTAATGCTGATAAATACGCTAAATCTGGTAAGCAGCCTAAAGTAATAGCCTTACTTCAATTATGATCATGATTCGGTCTGGTCGGTATTTCTAAATAATTTTCTCGTTGTCGTAAAAAAACGAATCGACCGAAGTCATTGTTTTCAAACGGTGTCGTCAAAAACGTTGTTTGCGCGCGCGGGTGTTGCCGTCTTATCACACTCGTTTCGATAAAAAGGGACAGTCGTCGGCCCTGCTGCAAGAGAGCGCGGCGGTTCATGTCGTATCGATCGCCGGCAGTCAAAGTGCACTCGACTACCGCTGTTATCGGTAATTTCTGTTATCACTAGAAAACACGTTTCAAGTCCCACCGGCGTGGCGTATTCGCTATCATACATACACAGACACACACAAGCACATTTCCGCCGACAAGAGCACATCACAGTGCATATCTTCATAATCACGTGATTATTAATTTTAACATAGCAGTTGTAACTCATTAGTATATACACGTAGTGCACGTACATTTGTTTAATTCGACGTTCTAATAATTGTCGCAAAGTACGTGGAAGGTTACGCGGACGCTGCACAATCAACGTCAATGATTCACGGTTGAAACGGAAATCATTCGAAGAGCGAAAAACTCGGTTCTCACTAAACTAGGTAAGTTTTTATGCTCAGTGCGTAAAATGTTGTCGATTTGTTTTCAATAGCTTTAATCGATAAAATGTAATCCGATATTTTCAATCGAATTATTATCATTTCTCCTTTTACCAAAATGCCGATTGACATGTGGAGAGGGGGATGTCGAACCCATTCAAATATGTAATAACAAGTTATTCTTATTATTCCTGCTTAACAACACGTCAACAGCTTCATAAAACACATTGTATTGACGATATGCCGACTTTGTAATAGAATGTGGCAAATGCTTGAGTGCTCCTTCCCTTTAAACGATGCCATTGTATTGTCATTACATTCGCTTGCGAATTATATCGTTCTCGTTGCCTGCTTGCGGTCCACGTACGGTTCGTACAGGACTGTTGGACGTGGCGTACCATCGCAGTAAATCGTAATTGTTATGGTTGACGCGACGTCGACGTCGCAATCGTTTCCGTACACGACGAGAAATAATAATAATACAATCGAATGCCGCGGTGAAACGAGTTTCGCGCGGTATAGATATTGAACTTGTCCGAGATCTGAGCGCGTAGGTTAGCGTAGTTGTACCGGTAGAACAGGAATTAATTGCCGCGCAAAGGAGTTTTGTTGAAGACGAAAAAAACGACGAAACGCGGAAATGACGAAGGGGGAAAAAAATAATAAAACATTTCGAACAACCTACTTAACTGATATCCGCGTGTGTCGTACGACAACGTTTTCTCGGTTTCCACCATATAGAACCGGTATTGAATCGGGTACGCGCACCAGTGGAAAAGTGAATTTTTCGAGTGCGCGCAACCGTCCCGTACACGACTCGTACACGCACACACACACACACACACACACACACACACACGCTGGTGCACGGAGCACGCACACCCATACACATGCACACACGCACATACGTATGCATGTATGCACGCACACCGGCACACATAATAAACGCTCAAACACAAACGCATAAATTAGTCGCAGTGGTCAGCGTTTTCCTTACACCACCACCTCTACCCGTCGCGGCCGCTCCTCCCGCTACTGACGCCGCCGCCAACACTGTTACTCGATATCATTTTATTATTAGTGTACAATTCAATGTGTTAACGCGGTCGTCACAGCGTGTTGTACATTTCACAGTGTCGTATTCCTCGCCGCCGTCACGCGCCCAATCGTTCGAATCGCGACCGGACCACTGGCAGTCGTCTCGCACCACCCATTCCGTACCTACGTTACCAGTACTATAACCGCATTTGCCTTTGGTTTTCTTTTTTTTACAGTTTTGCCAGCGATCCAATTCCCGTCGCAGTAACAGTCATGTCGTCTTCAACCGGATCCGCGACGTCCACCACCGCTTCGGCCGCGTCTACGAACAGCGTGCTCGAAAAGCTCGGCCTCCTGCTGATCGCCATCGTCGTGCTCCGCATCACCCGCGCCTCACTGCGGTTCCTTTACCGGCACGTACTGGGCCCGTCCGTCCTTTGCCGGGGATCCGTTGACTTTGCCAAATGCGGCAAGTGGGCCGGTACGTACAATCAAATATAATACGTTTTTTTTTTTTAATCATTTTGTTCTCTTGTTTTTCTCTTATTTTCTCCCCGATCCAAACCCAATCGCTCTACATAAGCATGGTATTAGCGGGTGTATGTGTGTACGGGACCTGGAGAGATATTTTTCCACTGTGTCTTCGTATAGGACGTAACTATAGAGTAATCATGTTGTGACGTGTGACGATTAAAAGCTGATATAGCTTGATCTGTTTCGATTTTGTTTTCATATTAAAAAGAACAGTGGAGAAAAAAATCAATTAAAAACGTATCGATAACGTTTCGATCAATTAGTTTTCAAATCGTTTCGTTCGAAGCATTTGTACGTACCAATCTCATTATATTTGTTAACTGTTATGGTGCATTAATATTCTATTTAAGTACACGCTTTCGTTCCCCTCGCGCTACGATCTAGTGTAGTAGTAATTAATGTTCGGGGTTTCGCTATCCAAATAACTTTTAAACAACCTTGACTCTGGCAACGCATTGAAAAACAATCATTTGCTGCGCGGTTGTCGTGTCCCGTGTCTCGCTTGAGAATAGCTTACACATCCCGCAGAACTCGTAGGTAAAGGCTTGAAATAAGAATTATCCTTTTATGATGGTCATCAACCAATAATTCTATAGTTACGTCCATTACGAGCGCTGCTGTAATCGTCATGTTGTGCGACTATTTCGAAAAAATAAAGAATTTAACGCGAGTCACTAAATTCTTTCAATACGACACGACCATCATACAACATAATATAGAACACGTAGCATAGTTTATTACATGTATACACACACACAGAATGTACAGTATGTGTACTACGTGTACATTATGTTGTATTGTTTAAACAAATATACATGAAACGTGGTGCACGGGTATGAACGGTTATACGGCTTGTACGAGTACAAGTTAGTAGTGTAAGACTGTGTAATATAAATACTTAATTTTAGTCGTAATATTATGTCTTACGCGATATTTCCGTATCGAAATGTTGTCCAGTTTTTATTCGTAAAATGTATCATAATGCTATGTTAACGTAAATAGTATTGTCTTATTGATTAAACGCACCGTTGCCGCCGCTAATAGTAATACGTAGACTTGTACGGCGGTGATAAACACAACAGTCAGATAAATTTTAAAAATGCGCTGTAAAATAAATGTGATATACCAGTATAATATATGTACGGCTAAGGTTTGTATTACGAATGTTCGATTAAACGCAACAATAAGCACATATATCCATGTATTTTTTCGAAAAATAATTTTTGTGGCGGAATAAGATTTTTGTTTTTATAGTGTGATATAAAAGCAGAACTATTTTATTTTGATATTGGATATGAAAATTAAATAAATTCGCCGTCAGTGTAAAAGATGCGCTATCGTATTGGTATTATTTTTCGGACTTTTATCGAAATCGTGCCGGTAAAAGGTGAATATATGTTTAAAAAATACGTATTGTATACTAATATATTTAATAACAAAATAAATAATCCGTCATTTGTAAATTTTATGTTTGTTGTAAAATTACCGTCTTTAAGATGTATTACCAACAAAAGTTATAAGGCGTTTTATTAATTGAATAATGTATATAATTAGATTTCACTAATCATTTGTTTACAAATGAAATGTATAAATAGGTTCATGGTGGTAGCCAGTCTAAAAAAATTAAAGGGGCCCTCTTAAGGTCCAAATTGATTAGAAATACTCGATGTTACTCATTAGAGATTAGATTGATATTAATATATTATTACTAGTAATGGGCAGGAACGACTACTTGATACAACTGACTATTAGTCGATTTTCATCACGTATTACCGACTAATTATTCGACTAAAATGTTTAAGACCAGCTAATAAAAATAAATTAAATTAATCGAATTATTATTCGACTAAAATGTGTAAGACCAGCTAATAAAAATAAATTAAATTAATCGATTAATTATTCGACTAAAATGTTTGCCACTAACTAATATGAATAAATGGAATTAGCCGACTAATAATTATTCGACTAAAATTAGGTACTGATAATTCGGTAATTCTTAGTAATTGTGGTCGTACTTCTATTTCAAACTAGTTAAAACAAAAATTCTGATAATGATGCATACACTACAAAGATTTACATAGGAGTCAATTGTAAGAAATTGTAAGGTCTAGTGTTCCACAATCCACATTAATTTTATTTAATACCCAAAATTCATTAATAGTTACTAGTTAGTCTTTGTTATCATTGTAGTATTCGACAGTCATAGGCGGTAAGCTATTGATTTTAAACTATTGATAAAATACAAATATATAAAATGTTGTCTACCACACTCCAATAGAAAATCAAAGACATTAAATTTTTGGATTAAACATAAAATACTATTGGGCGAATTATTCAACTTAGCATTGAAGTATTTAGTGATCTGCTACCTCCTACCTCAGTACCTGAGAGAATTTTTTCAAAAGCAGGTGAAATCATGTCAGCAAAAAGAAATAGAACTCATTCAAAACATGTAGATATGTTAATATTTTTAAACAACAATTTAAAATAGTTGTACATTTTAATTTATATTTGTTCCATTTAAATGACCTTGATTAGTTGAAGTTTGGAAAACTATATTTACGAGTATCAACATTTTGCAAAATTCGAGTGTATTTTTTTATCATACACGTATATTATTGTGATGAATGTAATATAATTCACCCCTGGCCTTAAAAATCCTTAAGACAGCTGTAAATAGATTGTGCATGATAGAGTATGTATGTAAATCCCGGATGTAAAAAATAAATAAGCAAATCTGAACAGTAAATCATAGGTAATCGATGATCAGTTTCATCCATTATACATATCTACAAACATTTACAATCTGATGAGGGAAGATATAAAAAAAACTATATGTTTGGATAATGCTAATATTCTCAAATAAATCGCATCTATGTAGTATAATTTGTATCAAATTATCGCCAAAATAGGATACAAGCAGCAGTCTTTTACATTGCCAATATGATATCCAACATTCGGAACGGATAGGAACTCATAGAATAAGAAGCAGTCTTTATTTTATGACTGACTATTTGGCCGACCTAAATGCATTACGGTTTTCCACGATTTATATAAATCACAAAGTTAGGTTAGAGTTTTTAATAGTGATAAGTCGAACCCTGATTTTTTAAATCGAACCGAACTTGAACCAAACTTTAAATAATTTTTTCGAACTCAAACTAAACCGAGCATTCATGTTTTCTATCAAACTGAACCAAACCGAACCTATTATGATTTTTAGTTGAACTCGAACTCGAACTCATTACTTTAATTACTTATTTTTCAAAAATAACTTTTGATGAATTGTACAAATATTTTATTTTCGAACTATTGTGACCAGTAAGTCTGGTTCGATAAAAATTTTCAAGTACCATTTTCGAACAGTAAAAAATGCTTGATAGTTCGGTTCGATTTTTTTCATGCAGAGTTCGAATTTCGAACCGAACCGAACATCAAGGATTCGGTTCGGTTCGGTTTAAGAATCAAACAGTTCGACCCATCACTATAGTTATTAAATTAATAAATGTTACGTAATTCGCGTTATCAGAAATAGATTTCTAAACCGAAACACTATCCTTATGTTACATTAAATTAAATTATTTATTTAAATAAATATGTAAATGTGTATTAATACTAATTTATATTCATTTAATTAAATTAATAATAAATATGTATAAAGTAAAAAATGTAATCAAATGGTTAGTACTCTTCAAATAATAATAAAAGTAATAATTAATAATGATGCATTTAAAATACGATATAAAACATAAAAATTATTCTTGGATTATTATTGATGTGTAAATATTATTAATTTTTATTTTCATATTTTATTTTCATTAATATTTTTTTGAGTAATTATTTAAAAATGGTTAATAAATAATTTATACATTTAAAAATAAATATTCGATGTTTTATTATTCTATACAACCAACTAACCAGCATATTTTCCGATTTAATCAATTCAGTGTCAAATGTCAACATTTTATGATTATAGAACATAATTCACTTAAAATTTTCAAATTAACACATTATTCTATAAATCGATATGGGTCAACGTACTACGCAAGGTCGTAAAATATTGAGCAAGGACTGGATATTATAATTTTTAATTAATAATGAATATTAAATTCAGTATTGTAATACAATGTGTAATATTCAAATACTACGAGGCTTCTAGAACAACCCAACAATATTGTACGCAACATAATATTAGATTTGGTATTATAATTTTTAATAATTAAATACCAGATTTATAAACATTTTAAAGTGTAAAATATGCTCTTAAAATTAACAAAATATGGAAAATAATTTTTGATCATTACATCTCTTTATTTTTTATTGAAAATGTATAAAATAATAAAAAATACTTATATCAATAAACTTAAATATTATTTACAACATATGTTATTTTATTATTGTGTTGAAAAAATAAACAATTCAAATGTTATTGGAGGAATAATAATTAAACAATAAAAAACAAATATGTTCCATTTTTGTCTCTTTTAATTATAACGGCTTGTAAAAATACGTACGTAGATAAATTTCGTTCCACATCAACGTTTGTTATCGGTGCATATTTAAAACTTGACAAAATATCTTGGTAAAAATTTAGAAACGAACACTTGAAATCAACACTCTTATATTGCTATATCTTAGAAATTTCTTTTAAAAGTAGTTTGCCTTTATTTTTATTAATAATTTCTGATTTTTTTTTCTTATCAATAAGCTATTTTCAAAAAACTAAATTATTGTTTAAAGATTTAAAAACTCGTCTAATTTTTTATACGGTCCAATCCATTTTATATTTGATGATAATTTTGAACTTGGACATTTTGGCATTGTAAAGTAGTATAAAATGTTATATAAAAATAGACACGTTTTCATAATACGTTGGTTATTGTCGATTGTACACTTTGAATTACCGTTAGTCCGTGTTCTGTAGTATTGATGGAATGTCTTACAAAGTAGGTAAGATAAAAAAAATGCGACATTGATTCAGTATTTCATTACATATACTAGGTATTAATCAACTAACAATAATCTAGGGAAACGTAATATTATATTATTTTTAAAATATTTTCAATTTTGTATTATGAAATAAATGTATACAAAATATGCAAAGTTATGCAAAATAAAAATTTCAAATATTATCTATGCAAGTATGATAAACAGCATGTAAATACTTATAAAAATACGAACATGCATTTGTGCAAAACTCGGTGTATGGTAATAACAGTCAACTAGTACAATTGAGAGGTCTTTGTGTTCTGATTAAATAATTATTAGTTTTGAATGCTTTAAAAATATAATAAAAATCAAAAAACTTTGTGATAGTTCTTTTTTTTTATTCGTTTAACGACTCATTATTATGTATTATTTTTGAAAATAATAAATGTCTATTAATATATTTTTGTTTTTCAATCAATTTTTACAAACTTTTTGTAACTTTTATGATTCAAGATTTCGAGTTAAAATTTCAAAATTTCACTAAATTCCGTTGTAAAAAAACTTAAATAACGTTTTCTTTATCTTTTTCCTCCTTATCTACACTACTGGTCGTAGATAAATATAATTAACTTGAATAAGTAGTACATATACTATTATAAAAATTGGTGTACTTTTTTTTCTCCCGTACCACATAGCTAAATATTTTGGTAGACTATATCAATGTTTCTTAAACTGTGTTCCGCGAAACCCTGAGTTTCCCGAAGATCACTTTGGGTTTCGTGAAATTCAACTGTTTTTTTTTTCAAAATATTCAAAAAACTGTTTATGAATTCATTTTACTAAAGAACAGATATGACTGCTTAATGGGAAATAGTCGTGTTAGGCTTGCACATTTATATAATATAATTATATTTAAAATTTACATAATAGTCAATGACAGTATATAGCGTAGAATAAATAGTAATACAAACTGGAGCGTGTCATGTTTTAAGGAGTAATAATTAGGCATTTCATACACTTTTATATTTTCGCCGTGTCAGTGTGTGAAAAGTAAATGAACATTAGTGTGAGTAATCCATTATCGTGCTACTAACCGTTTATCGGCCACACATTATGATTCCTGGAACTACAATAATAATAGTTGAGAATAATATAATAGCCTTGCCCAATGTTGATTATTGATGAGAATATAGCCATATTAATATTATATTTAATCTCAAACTGCAGACACCAGACTAATCGAAAATCAAAATAAGAATATTTTTGTACTCGCTATTGAATAATTACGTACCGGCGGCGGACCAAGACAAATACATCGTGTAATAAATATTAATTATTATTACAATAATATAATATTTATTAGAATTGTGCCACCCGCCATCAATTATGATCCATAACGCCGATCATTTTAATTGTCCATAGTATTAAAGATGACAAGTATATATCATAAAAAAAACCCCTCTCATTACACATTAGCTACACATTAGTTTTTAACAACAACAGACAAATCAAAATTTAAAATTCGAAATTTCAAACAAAAGTAATGATAACGACGCCCAATATTTTAATAACTGCATAAACCGGATAATATGACAAGTCGCCACGGCCATAATATATATCTTTTACATAAATACTAAAATACGTAATCATTTTTATTATTATTATATTATTATTAATATTTCACACTGTCAGTACAATAAGGCCACAACTCGAAAAAATCAAATGTTCAGGAAATCAATATGAAAGTTTAGAATATTATGACAATTTTTTCATCAGACAAAAAAAAATGTTGACGGTGGATTCATGTTTATAATTTTGTTGTGATTTTAATCATGTGGTTTTTAGTAAACGAGCCACATTTCGTTTTACGGCCAAATTGTCCTAAGGATTTGAACATATACGTTCAGAGCAATAAATGTAATCGTCAAATATTATCAGTACTAATATAAAGAGGTAGATAGCCCCACTACCAAAAAAGAGAAAAAAATTACAAATTCATAGACACCAATAACACAAAAATCATAAATTTTGAGTTGTGGCCTTATTGTACTGATAGTGCGATTTATTAATTATTTTACATAGGTTATGAACCAAAAAATGATTTGATTTCATCGTGATAAATGAATAATAAAAACTTTTTTAAAAAAGGGTTTGAATAAATGTAACTTTCTATTCTCGTAAATATTTTATTTATTCATTCAATATTAGACTGTCTTTTAAAACTGCGGATAAAAAGTAATCTTTAAAAAAACGTTGTTAGTTGAGACTTCATATTTTTATTCCAGAAATCATCGTCTTTTTCAATTTTTTCATACATTAAATCTGTATACAAATAACTTATCCTTTTTTTGTTTTCCTTTTACTTAATAAAGGTTTGGTTTTTTTCCCATAATGCTTGTCTTTTTTTGTATCCATACTATCCATACGGATAACAGTGCAAAAATTGTAAAAAATAATTTTTAATTCAAAATCCAGACAACACTTATTCAAAATACACAATCGCACAACCACGTAATCAATGTGAAATGACTATTGACACTTCGAAAATGTGCGGACTATGACTAACGTATACCTAAATTTATTATTTTGTATTATTGTATATTTATTTATGTCTTGCAAATACAAATTATATATACGTATATATACGTATTATGTTCGCCGTCAACTTCCGTTCTCATAGCGCCCGCAGTATAATAATTATTTTCTTATCCAACATTTCTTAGAATCGAATGTTACCCTAGTATCTTTGAACGAGTAATTTATATATTACGCACGCGCAGGCGTATGTCAAGATAACGATTTGATCGAATTTACGCCACGCTAATAAAATGTCAAAAATGCTAAAAAGCTAGACAAAATTGGGAGACTTGGGATTGACGGATTTTAGTTTTGAAAACAGATTTAATTTAGTCCCCGTGTTAACTAGGGAATGACCGAAGGAATTTTCTATACTTTAATCAAGCAATAAGATATTGACAAATTAAGAAAACCATAATTTATGTATTTTATATATTTAAGTACACCATTAATTTTTGTAATAATGAAAATTCCTTCGATCAAGCTTTAGTTAAGGTGTTAAAGATTTTCAATTTGTTTTCAAAATTAAAATCCATCAAGCCAAAGTCCCACAGTTTTGTCTAGCTTATGGCCTGTTTTACGTGATTTTTTGCATCGTCTACACCCCCTTAAAGGTTTGCTCAAACCGAAGGGGTAGCGATAGCGGTAACTTCAACGGTATTTATCGCTTTTAAATATTGCTTAGTTTAACCTAACTGAAGCGAAATATTTCGCCGAGACTTATTAGTCGTTAAAATGTAGTAAAAATTTATTATGGCAACATACATACTACATAATTATTTGAGAATCCAAAATTGTAATATATACGACAATGAGCTTGGAGCCGATGAAGAACTATTTTTACTACGAAATAACACTGAAAATAATCCTAGAAGGTGTACAATTGAAACTTTTCGAGTGCGAGAATGTTTTGTTGAATATTTTAATGATGAATAAATTATAATTTAAGATTTTTAAGTTTTTCTTCCAAATTTAATATTTATAGAAATTGACAAGTATAAACTACCGTAAAATGTAATTATGTTCGGATAACATAGCAGCTTGCTTATTTATTTATATTTTTACCTATTTGAAATTAGAATTATTATTAATTGCACATGTCTAAAAATTGATAGTAAATAATAAAATTCAAGACTGGCTTTTATTAATAACATTAATTATTATTATTTTTTTTTATCATACCTAATATTTATAACTATTTTTATAATGACTTATATTTTTATAGATTAATAATATTTTTACTTACCGCTTTTACCGTTCATTTTAGCACTTATTTCGTGATTCCAAATATAATCTTTTTTCCTCGTGTCCCTGAATTCTGGAAGTGTCATATTATATATGATATTCTATATGATATTCTTTGACAATACCTATTAACTGTTCAACTTTATTGGTAATTTTTATTATAAATTGATTAAAATAATATATTTTAAATAAGAGAATCGTTCAAACATTCAAACACCACGATGTAATGAAAATTAAACTGCAAGGTATTACGATTGCGATGAATAGATATATGGTAGAATATAAAATCAAAATATACCATACAATGTAATGATAAGCTTTCTATAGAGATTAATATATTAATAATAAAATGTAGATAGACTCATAACTGGGAATTCACAACTGATTATCGCAGCGGTAAGCGAAAAATATAGTCTGCAGCGAAAAATAAAAATATCACGCTCAATCTTACGGTAACATTTTCGCCGCGATATTTATAATTTCATGATAATGAGTGCGTATTATATTATATAGTACGTATTATAACGTATAGACATTAAATTTCACCATCACTACCGCTTCGGTTTGAGCAAACCTTTATAGTGTTTTGTACTTATAGAATACAAAAAAGGTAAAAGTATCTACCGTAAATAACGAAAAATTACTATAAAAGTCAATACGACTGTTGACCGTGTCTTGTGATTTTCATACAGAAAAATAGGAAAATTCTAATTCATAGGTATTCCCTGACCTCAAAAAGTTTTTGAAACATTGAATTATACCACTCATAATAATTTTTAACCTTTTTTACATAACTGTTTTTAAATAGTTTAAATGAAGAATGATATTTTTTATAACCATCTGGTCTATGTACAGTGCCGGTCTTGAATAATTATCACGAATATCACTTTACAAATAATCTTATATTAATACTGTCACAGGAAAAAGGTTATTTACTGTTATTATTGACGAAAATCTTGATTCTACCAAATATCTTAAAACGTCTAAAATTCTGTAACAACGAAATAAATAGAATATGCGAGGCCTTATAAAATTCTACGCCGGGTGTTAAAATCCATTGGGCCGGCATTAACTACGTATGGGTACGCTTGAATACACCCAGGCTCAAAAGGTAGGCATCATAAGCCCACGCCAAAAGCGGCATTTTTCTGGAGCAATTTTTATGTATTAAAAAAAAAAGGTAATGGTCTAATATGCGACCTAAAATGTTACTCGACCTACCAATAAGATTGTGTTGATCTACAAGTTTTCTTATTGCGATTATTGTTTTCTTATCATTTTATTATATTTTATTTTTGTTCTTCAATACATGCCTGCATTGTCCTCAGTACAGTTCCATTTTCATTCGTGTTCTTTCATTTTATGAATTTTTATTGTGAGACGTAAGTTTTATTTATGTGAATTTTTGTGTTTTAACTCAATATGACATCAACTATTGGTCACCTATATAGATACATAATTAGAGATGAAGTGGCATGTATTCATCATTTAAAAAGCCGAGGGTTATTGCTGGCCGATAATCCGATGAATGTATAAAGATGAAAGACGGTGTTGTACATAATGGCCAACTCAAGGAATATTTAAGAAATTGTATGAAACGAAACGCTGATGCCACTATGAAAAAAGTTGTAACATAACGTGTACATATTTATTTGTACTTTACATTTATGATGTAGATTGCTTATAGAACCGTAAATCAATGTGTAGTACTTTTATTTCTGAGAAAAACATTTAGATCTAACAACAAGCTGCCATCGATCATAAAATACACTTTTTGAATCTACTCGTAATTTTTTTTATTATATATTGTTATGATTCTAGAGACAAAAAATTACAAAAAATATCAAACAATAATTAATTTAAATTGGTTAATAATTAAGAATACCAATGTCTTGTATTTTGTTAAAATTAAATCAATAATTTTTTACTATGTAATTACCGCTAGAAAAATATTGCCATAATGATAATTACATTTTATTTTTATGAATAGATATTTTATACAAAATATTAAAAAAAAAAAAATAGAAGAGTTCTTAAACTTATATTCCGGTGTGAATTATTTAAAATAATCAAGTCTTGTGTAATATTTAAATAATTATTTCCTAGTTTTTTTTTTTTTTTTTAATTTTAGTCAAATTAAAATATTTTATAACGTATTCAATATTTCAAACCGGTATAATTATATACGTATATTAAAAATTGAAAAGGTTATTTGAAAGCAAAATAATAAAATTAATATGAAATTCAAATTTATTCATAAACATTATTTTAATCATAAATAGACCAATTAATTTAGGTATGAAAATGTCGAAGTCAAAGGATAATTTTGAAAATAAAATAAATACTCGTGTGGCGGTTATGTGTCCGAGATTATGACTAACAATCTCGGACCGCCTGGTTGGCAGAATTTTTATTGGGACACCCGTAGGTTTCGGCCGTGTCCCAGGACTTTTGATCAGTAAACGAATTTTCTTTGTTCTCTGATTTTTTCTGAAAATACTTCAAAGCAATTCAGATGATTTTTCCTTTATTTTTCCAGTTCTGTCATCGATTTTACTTATTGTATATAGTTAATAATAGTTATTAACTTCTCTTAAAATGTGATGAATAGTAGCAAATTTCTTGCTTCTAATCGGATGTACTTTTAGGCATTTAATCATTGTCTTTACATGTATAAAAATATGATTTATAAAGTAATAAAATATGCTTTTCTGATAGAAAAAAAGTGTTTATATGCATTTGTATATGTAGATATGCAAATACATATAATCTGCGGTCGAGTTATTATATATTTAAAGAGAAAAACTCTAATAAATTAAAAGTATTATGTAATACAAAATATAATATATTTATATAATACAACATTATTATCAAATAAAAAAATATATAATTTACAATAATATAATATCATTCACTACTCGTATTTATTTACATTTATATAACTATCTCTCGTATCGAAGATTAATTGGTTTATTAGTTAGTTACTGTCACCAACATTATTCTATTCTAGTGACCGTCTATTTCAGTGGCGGTATATCTTTATTCTGAGAGGGGGGCGAATATAAAATCCACAGAAAAGTCCATAACTCCATTCCATACTAAAAATTATAATCATGCTCCAAAGAGTATCCGACTGTTAATCGCACCGTTATCATAGCTTATCGAATTATTTTTATCAATCGTTTGTGTAACCATGCATAAAATAATAAAAAGTTTTAAAAAAAAAAAAAAAGATTATTTACTAGACACAAGTTACAAAAGTTACACAAGTAACCAGTAATAACAAGTAATAATATATACTATTGACAAATATCCAAGGGGGGATGATCCACCATCGCCCCCCGATACCCGCCACTGTTCTATTCATTATTATTTCTTGTATCTCAGTGCATGTATGCACACAGTGATATATTTGGTTACTTTTGTTTTTCGGAGATATAAGATAATAATTATTTTGTTGTACGTTTTTACTTCAAAAATTGTAAGTTAGAGTTAGGACGTACACTTATATTTCAGTGCAGCTATCAAGAATGATCACCGTAATATAATATATGTACATTAATGTCATATCTAAGGTTTGGAAATTATAGCATTTGCATACTTTCGTTGTACATTGTATAATAAATATATATCAGTGTAAAAGTAAATTCATTTTCGATGCCTTGATGTCAAATATAAAATTGAAATGTTCGTATTTTTGCATATTTCATAGATTTTACAAGAAAGTGCTTATTTTTATCTTTTTATAGTTATTTTAGATATTTTTACAAATTATTTAAATTTAAATGTTAAAAATTATACAAATTTTAACCGATCGAAAAAATAAAATATGAATGTAATCGTATGAATATATCTTTATATAAAACTTCAGTTCGTTTTGACTTTCGTGTTGGAAAAATAACTTTATTCTTAGAAAATACGGCTGGTATCAGCCGTATCGCTTGATGTAATTATGAAACGTTCATGTGAAACTAATTGATTCCCGATAAACATAGTTTAGATAACTGGTGGTCGATAATAGCAAAGTTATTAAATTTCGAATAAAATGTATTAATTGGGAAGGTATTCTAAATCTTTAAAATCTTTTATAAAAGTACTACTAATTAATAATTTTTTATAATAAATATACTAATATTTTTAGATATCTTATTCACATTTTAACGTTTTTTAGTTTATACTTTGTCATAATAATATGTTATTAACCCACAATTTTGGAATTACGTTTTTTTTTTACTACAATAACGATTTTTACAACAAAAATAGTAACAGCTTGGGCTTGGGATAAATATTATTTATTACGTGTTCAACTTGATCGAATGTACATACATTGATTTTAAATGTTAGAAAGTTTATTATAAATAATAATAATGATGATAATTGGAACAACGTCGTCGAGTAAAGATGATCCAAGACTTCAGTAATCCCGACAACTTAAAGTTTAAAACGTCCATAAGTCGGACGCAAGTCATGAAGTCATATTTTATAGAACGATGTTGAAAACGATGTCCGCCCGGTGCTCGTATTCGTCATGTTTCATTCCCACCCAGGCACCGTTCGCCTGCGGCCCTAAACGGCGGATCCGCGGCCGGTCACGCGGCGCGCGTGTGCACACCTCCTCCCGTTGTCGTCGGCGCGCGCGTGCCCGTCGGACGGCATTGCGCAGAGTCACCTGACGCGGCCACCGTCCCGGGAAAGCGCTAGCGGTGCAGCGACGACGACGACACCGCACCGCTGCAGTAGGCCTATTGCAAGGGTGCACTCTTCGCGACGTGCTCCGGGTAGTTCGTCGTCGAGTCCCGTATCATTCGCACTTCAACCTGTCGCCTCGCTCTTCTCGGGCCGTGCGAGCGGTCACAGTTCTCTCTCTCCTCCGTTTCATTTGCATTTCGTCCGATCTTTCGCATCGACGAGAGACCGGCCGACGTGTTCCGGCCACGCCGTTGCATTAAGCGATCGTCATCCATCATCGATCCGGACGCCGTGATCTCGCACGGTTTTCCAGCAGTACACGCGCACGGCCGTGCTCTAGCGATCGACGACCAGCCCAAGACGAAACGGACGTCCGACACTGCACGGTTCCCGTCCGGCCATCGGCGACAAGCGAGACATTATTGCTGCACCAACACGGTCGTATATTTACGTTTATGTTATTATTGTTATTGACGTTTTTCAAACACTTCTTCGTGCCGAAATAATCGGCTGCCGAGTTTTTCCTTTTTTTTTCCGACACCGCTAAGACGTCGCCCGGCCACTTTTCGATGCGTAACTCTTACGCGAGTAAATGAAAAAATCAATAACTCGTGACGAATCGCGTCGTGTATGATAACACGAACGGAATAAGAACTTTTTAAAAGGAAAAACCGGTTAATATCGTTTGAAATCGCGTCGCACTTATGCAGTTCCATCAAATCGAACAACAACAATTATTATTTCTGTATAATATCGTGTCGTATTAATTTTTAACGTGGTGCCGTACGGACGTATGAACATTTTTTTATTTTTTTATCGAATAGTGTGACGTCGCGTTATATGTTTACACCAATGATTTGCTAATGAAAAAGACAATTGCTAAAAATTTCTATATAGTGGTCAGCTACTTTGATTGAGGCATTTTCGATAAAACCAGCCTTCAGTGAAGTGTTTTATTTTTACCGTTTACTTATTTATTTATATTACTTATCCGTGCGTGTGGATACATATTGCATATTATTTTGTATATTTACTACCGACGCCAGTCCATGGTGTTTAGTAAAACGAACGAAATTTCGGTGAACTATCTACCAATTTTTAAGTGCCTGAATAAAACAGTTCCCTTTACTGTACATAGTTGCTTTTACACATTCGTTTGAGGTACTTTATGTACGTCATAGAATCTGTTATTAGTTATTTATTGTAAAGCTTTACGTATGTTCGATTTATTATTAAATACAAATAACATGTTTTTCGCTAAACGTTGATCGATATGGTATAGTATACTAAGAACATCACTGAGCCATAAAGTGGAAAACTTAATTCTGATTTTTGACATTGAATGACGGCCAAACCAAACAAAACAAAAATAATACCAAGCGGAGTACGACGCTATTCGCATCAGAAGTCGTCAATATATCGACTGACGGTTTGCAATAGTTAGGATTATCGTCAACAACTGCTACTTAACTAGTGCTAGGCACTCGGTAATAGGCTCGATTTTACGATTTCATTTGTATAAAAGAGATAACGTTCATTGGTTCGGTGGTTAACATGATGAAGACAGAAGATGACTTAATTAACGGACAAGACATTAGCTGCTCAAGACCCGGAAACGAGAGAGAAAAATGTCAAAGAGTCGTCCACAGAATGCTTTTCCGATATCATAGTAATAGTACACCAACTACTGATATTCTTAACATGTTATCAACAGCACAGGCTAAACCTAGCTGTGTGCAATGTGAAAGTGATGCGTCAGTGTTATTACAAAATGTGATAAGCCGACAGCCAATGTCCCTTCTCAGCTCTCAACCAGAATCAATGAACAACATCTCTTGGAGTATTGTTCGACCACTTAACTATTTTGAGATTATGCGTAGTTGTCATTTTAAAGTCGATATTTGGAAAAAGTGGAATAATCCCGATGAAATTTTAAGTCAAGATTTAATACAAATGTTGAATGGTTATTACAAAAATTCGTTTTGGATTCCGACAGAGGATATTGTACGAATCTCAAGAGAAGTTGATGATATGGTGCCGTTTAATACATTGGAACTCGTTCTTCTGGCTGAAAAATCAATGGAAATTGAAAATAGTGATTCTGAAAACAATTGTATTGAGCGAAGTGATAGTATTGGTTCATTAAAATACGGTCATTCTAATTATAACAAACAGCGGCGAGAGTGGGTTCTACAACAAAAAATTCATCGACAAATGAGACGAAAAGAGAGACGAAAGAATTTTAAAAAAGCACAGAAAGAACAACGTTTAATTGAAGAAGACCAATCGGAAAAAGAACTGGTACGATCACGTACACCAGAAATTAAAAAATTAGTTGTACAGATACTTCAAAATTTAATCAGTGATGACAAATCGAAACCGTCAGAGTTAGATTCATTGAACTATGAAAAATTAGCACAACGGTACCAACCAACAAAATCGTTTGGTAATATTGATGAAATTAAATTTCAAATCTCATCCTGCCCCAGTGATAGAAAAGACAAAAATGAGTCTCCATCAATCAATAACGACAACGAACAACCATCGTTAGCGGGTGGTGATGCCACTAATGTTAAGAACAGCGAAAATGAATCTCAATCAACCAATGACTACAACGATCAACTATTGCTACCTGATTATGATTATAATACATTCGACGACGCCAATA
The DNA here is from genome assembly GCA_034509805.1 of Sipha maydis. NCBI lineage: Eukaryota > Metazoa > Arthropoda > Insecta > Hemiptera > Aphididae > Sipha > Sipha maydis. The sequence continues at coordinate 43,584 of JASXSY010001337.1, read as the reverse complement.
ACTCAGATTATGTAAAGGAAACGAATTATTATGCAGAACGATTTCAGTTGAGAATGCGGGTTAATGAATTACTTGAAGAATTTTTGCGATTGCCTAAGCCGCTACGGATTTATTATAGAAAAAAATTTTGGCGAAAGGAGAAGCAAGATCGGTTACTACGGCGCCAACTGCTACGGCAGCGTCTACAGAATAATGGATTATACCCGCCTAATGAAGAATCAGATTCAGTTATCTTAAAGCAAACGACTTCATTAGATAATGAACAATGGGTACTACCAAGTGATAATGAGGATGGTAACTGTGACTATTTTGATCAAAACACATGTAGAGAAGTGCCTTATTTAACTGCCGTAATGGACGTCGATTATGTAACTGAAGAATGTAATACGGAGTCTATGATTGCAACCACATCGACGATTACAGCCACAACTATGACTTCGGAAGGAGTATCAATGGATGTTTCAGAACCAAGCATTAAAATAATGGCTTCCGAAGTTGAAAATGAAACGGTAGATGATATCGTTAAGGCTATTACAAATAACACAGAACGCCGTAGTTCAGTTGCAATTGATGAATCATTAAGACTTTTTGGTAATATGGCCGACTCAACAGAAAACAATTCAAACAAATCACATGGAGATTTTGGACATGCGGCTGTTGTTCGATCGGTTACAACGGTGGTTAAAGCGTTGTCATTGGCCCACATTGAATTATTTAATGGAGTCAAAAGGATGTTAAGTGCAGTACAAAAAACAATGTATCCACTAGAACCTATACCTGCACCAGTGGATCAAGTAGTAGAAACAAGTTTTTCAAATGCATCAAATTCAGATGTAACAAAATCAGATGAATCAACTTCAGATGCATTAATTTCAGTGTTTTCGGCATCAGTCGACCCAAAAATAATAGAGAAGCAAAATGAGATGTTACGTGAACTACAAAAATTATTGGAATCGACTTGGAGTATAATGTTAAAATCCAAAACTATCAAAAAAGAATCAATCGTCACATCCATGTCAAATTATATTGAAGAAATGGTGAATAGAGCGGAAGAAACGGCGAACAATATAAATGAAGCAGATTATTCCTCTGTCGCTGTATCGCCAACAACTATCACCACTATGATGAAAGCTTATCTAGAAATGTTACAAACTCTAAAAAAAATTAGTATTAACATCCGACTTATAACAAAAATGTTGAGAGAGGAGATTGACTGGATGTTAGACACCTATAAATGGGCTGGCGAAGTAGCTAAAATGAGCGATAGGATTGCTAAAGTTCTAGAAAATATGCAAACGACTAAAAAAGTGAAAAATAACGAAGACCTTTCAACGTTACCATCACTTTCAGTGCCTCAACAGCTTCAAGAACAGGAACAGGATCAGAAGCTTCAATATCGATCACCACAGCACCCAGGACAAAAGCAACTGCAAACATTAAGAAAATTACATCCACCACAAATTGTTTATGCCACTGTACCAAACACTGAAAACCAAGGGGCTGCACGATGCCGTGGCGTAGACATTTTAATTGGTGGTCGCGTCGGGTCCGATCCAATGGCAACTTTTTTTGCGACCAATCAAGGAGGCGTCAAACTTTTGCCCGACGAACATATGCTTTTATGTGATGATCCAATAAGTAGGCGACCTCCACCTTTTCTACTTGAAGTTCCATCAACTGCGTCTATATCTTCCAGAAGACCTAAACTGAGACCTACTAGAGAATCTACTGCTAGAAGTACTTCTACAGGATCATCTACTGCTAGACCTTCTACCGAGGAAATATCTACAGACAGACCTTTGAAAGAAACTTCTACTGAGACTTCATCTACTAAGGCTTTTTTCGAAATAATACATTCCAACACGTCAACTGGAAACGTTGATATTCCAAATATACCAACTCCCTCTACAGTTCACACTTCCACTTTACCGATTTCTAGTAAGGAAATTTCCATCGTTAAGTCTTCACTTATTACAACTTCAAATATTTCAACTCCTGCTGTTCAAAATTCTATCAAACCAATCTCCGTCACTTTAAAAACTTCCATAATACCGTTTGTTAAAGTAAAGGATTCCATTGAAATTTCTCCTTCTATCGAACCAACTTTTTCCATACTAACATCTACTTCACCGACATTAACTTCCACTTCGCTTATTTCTGGTATTTCGCAAACTTCAAATATCAATATTTCTAAAGAAAAAAAATTACTTAACAATGCAGTGATACCATATTCCATTGACATGGAAATATTCAATGGTCTGCGGGCGACCGGAGTCTTGGCCAGCAACTTATTTTTATCACAACAGCCCTCTCCGCGATTTGTCGACAGTTTGATCCAAAGTTCTATGATCCGAATGGCGGTAATAATTACAGCCCTAACAGCACAGCGTCTTTCTAGAAAACAAGTATCATCCGATCGAAAGTTGCTCCGACGAGACTTAAATGGACCATTGCGACAACATTCATCTGTCAACGAGGACGCTGACGACAAGACTATTGCATACTGTGAAGAAAGCATTTTTTCTTTTGAGACAGAATCACCAAAAGTTATCGTTACACCCACATCTGACGATGACATTCTGCATAAACAGCTGTTGTCGTCCCCGGATACTAGGATTGTTGACTCTAGCGATTGTTCTAAGAATCCCGATGAAATACATTTAATTGAACGGAAAGAACGTGACAACGATTTTTGTACAATGGTGTCAACTACTGTAAGTCCCACCAACGATTTGCACAGAATGCTGCCGTTGTCATTATCACCATTGTCAGCGCAGATTCCTACAACTAACCTACCCGACCAGTTGAAATCATCGGCGCAGCTTGTTTCGACCATGCGTCAACATAACCGGAGTCATAGTCGTAACAACCGTCAACCGCGGCGGTCCCATCTATCATCTTCTGCCTCACATAAACGCAACGGCACCCTCCAGTGGCGAGAAAGATTTCTTTCGTCTCTGCAACGTACACAATTGTTGACGACGCCGACGCAATCTCCCACTAAAGAAGACACCGTCAGGGCGTGGGTTTATCAGCATGCGGATTTGCCGTTTTCGTCAATCCAGCTGCAACCGTCGGCCGACGAAGCGATATCTCGGTCTGTTTACACCGAGCGATCTACTTTCGCGGGCATTTCTAACATAATATCTGCAGATAGTTCACCGAATCACAGCCACTCTTCTACAAGCGCAACACCAGCCGATGCTTCTGCCGAGCCGATGTTCAACGGTGATTCCGCGACCGCGGTATTTACTCCGTTTGATGTGGTTAACGATGGAGACTTCGGCGGGAAGCGGACACTTGATGATCGTCGGAGTCCGTCGCCACCCGAAACTAATTTTTAACCGTGAGGAGCAGCCACGTTGCATGACAAACGTTGTAATATTTCCATAGAGATTTCATCGCCAGGCGTAGTCATGCGTCGTGAATATAAACATTTATTGTAATTTTTTTTTAATTCTTGAGAAAAGAATTTTTTATTATTTTATTATTTATTAATTAAATTATTATTTTTTTATTATTAAATTATTATTTTTTATTTATTATTTTAGAATTTATTATTCGGACACTTAATAATCAATTGGTAGTGTCGAGGGCGTTACTTTTCCAAACTATTTGTTATAATGTTGAGTTACAGTATTAGAGTAGTTTTTTATGAAAAAAAAATTACATAAAGTTATTAAATGTTCTATAAAATAGTAATGTACTCGTATTTAACTGTCACTAGGGGTTAATTGCCCTTGGGGTAGGTAGGAATAATAATCAAAAGTTATGTGAAAATAGTACTGTATAGTATAGTATATAAGTTTATAGTAAATTAATATCCCCCAGGGGGGTGTTAAGTAATTAGCACTACGGGTTTGGCGAACCCGGGGCCCCGAGCTCTGAGCTAGCCCAACCGGTTGGCTCAGTCTGGTCCTCCAGGTTGGGGGTTTGTCGACGGGCCGACAACCCGTCACTATAAAAAAAAACCATCATTGTCACGGATCCAAAACCTCGGCGGGACAGAGATTTGGATAAAAGACAACGTATCAATAGTAGATGTAATCTGTTCGTGATGTAACGGTGTTGACGCCCGTGCACCACGTGTTATGTTGTTTTTTTTTACGTCCCCCGCCATCCCGGCCCGAGTTATTGGTTGTACATAGTATATTGTATCATATAATCGTAGTTATGTTAGTGCAAAGAACGTTACTCCGCACCGCGGCAACGCTGTGTTATTGTACACGTGCACGTGAGTGAATGCGTGTGTGTTTTATTGAAGTGGTGACGGGCGCAACGGACGGGCTGGGCAAGGCGTACGCGCGGCAGCTGGCCGGCCGTGGACTGGACGTGGTGCTGATCAGCCGGACCCAGTCCAAGTTGGACGCGACCGCGGACGAGATCCGCGCCGAGTACCCGGGCCGCGAGGTGCGGTGCGTGCGCGCCGACTTCACGGACGCGGACACGGACGCGGTGTACGGGCGCGTGGGCCGCGAGCTGCACGGGCTCGAGGTGGGCGTGCTCGTCAACAACGTCGGTCTGTCGTACCCGTACCCCGAGTACTTCCTGAAGGCCGCCGAGGACCGGTGCGGCGACGGCAAAGCCACCGACGCCGGCTGGGGACCGAAACTGTTCGACGACATGGTCCGGTGCAACATCTTGTCCACGGTGAACATGTGCCGGCTGGTGATGCCCGGCATGGCCGACCGCCGGAGAGGCTGCGTCATCAACATCGGCAGCATGTCGTCCGAGATCCCGTGTCCCCTGTTGACCATTTACGGCGCCACAAAGGTAATGACAACAACGACAACAGCAGTAATTATAGTAGTAGTAGTAATTATATTGTTAACTTTTTCGCGGTTTTTCTACGTTTCGATCTTCCGTTTCCTTGAGCCACGCCGAGAAACGAAACGGAGGGATACATCGTTGTCGACAAAATAAGACTAAATACGTACGACAAAAATTTAAATCATATGCATCCATACCGGACTTGTGAACAATTAGTGTTTACCGAAATGTGGTTTGAGGACGCGACGCTGCTGTTTGCATAATTTTAAGTCGAAAACCAAACAAAAAAAAAATAATAATAAATATTTTAGGTTCGTCCAAGTCGTTTAGCGAGGAAATAATTAAGTGTTAGTGACTCAATGATTAATCTTCGACGTGACCACAAAATCTAAAATACACAGTTTTTTTTTTTTAATAGACATTTTAATTTCGAACTTGGACGAAATTCGAAATTTTAATAATTTAAAAATTTTGTTCAAGAACACTTGAAACTTTTAAAGTATATTATTCACACAATAATATTATCAAATGCAATATTTTCTGTAAAATTTAATTTAATCTACTGTAGAAATTACTTTAGTGAAATCAATTAGTTGAATAGCAAATAAGTATATAATATTTGTTGATAGACCATATTAAGATTTTAATACGATTTCAGAGTGAGAGTATTTATATATATTTATATAATATATTTTAATTATTATATATTAATACATATACTTAAAAAGCATAAAATATACAAAATATTTTTTGATCAATTCAGCTATTTATTTATTTAATAATTATAAAATTATAAAAAAATGATTATATAAATTAACTAAATTATACATATATTTATATATAATTATATAATCTAAAGTAGTTTAACTCAAGAACAAATTTTCAACAGGCAAAAATTCCAAGTCGGAATAAAATGCAATATATATTACCATAAGTGGTGATTGGGGGGTGCTCGGGAAGACTTAGCCCCCAAAATTACTTCAATATTTTTCAAAGTAATAAATATGTTATTAAAATAGTTTTGCAAAGAAAGATTTAAGCCCCCCTAAAATTCAATCAAATCTTTACCTATGGATATCACGTAATATTAATTATGTAAAACAATAGAAACGTGATTTCACATGAAGCTTAATAAAATAATACAATATTACGTAAGTGATGGTCAATTTGATTCTAATATATTGATACTTATTTTTTTTATTCGTTTTAATGACTTATTATAACTTAATATTAATGAAATAAATATCAAATAAATTAATAAATGAAAACCTCCCGTGGTTTCGACTCAAGATTTCAAGTTTGATTTCTTTTTTAATAAATTAAAAAAAATCTGTATCAATTAAGATTGCAATTATAATTTAGTTATTATTTTTCTATTCCAGTTAATTGTTACCAACTAAAGCGACTTTTATTTTTTGTGACTGATTCGTTGAAATAGTATTAGTTAATGTATCAAAGTTTGATTGCATGGATCTCAATTTTTTTTTTTTTTTTGTAAAAAAAATTGTTTCTTTGCGCGAATTTCTACTATGGTATTCCTGTATCCCCATTACGTAATACATTTCCCACAAAGGTTTCTTTAAACTTTACTTTGCCAATACCCATTTTTTTTCGCATATCCCGGATTTGGTATAAATTATAAAATATTAAAACATTATAAATGACAGTGAATATATTACTGTATGTAGTGTTATGATTTGACTATACGAGCCAAACACTTTTCCATTTTTAGCTAAATCGGCATAAGATACATACATGTTCCTGTCTTTATGTTAGTTAAAATTGGACGAAAAAAATCATAACCTGTTTAAAACTGGATAATATTTCTGCAGAATAATGTTGGATAGAAGAATTCTCAAATACAACATTCTCTTCTTACTATATATTAGAAATTTCATTTAAAAATTAGCAACCCTTTGCTTTCATTAATAATTTTAAAACATTTTTTTTTTTAAATTAATACGTTATTTTCAAAAAACAATATTTTTATTTAAGGTTTTAAATATTTTACTGTATATGTGTTATACGGCTCAATCTATTTTCTATATGATTGTAATTTTGAATTTGGAAATTTTGACATTTTAAAGTAATAAAAATGTTGTATAAAAATGGTCTCATTTTTATAATACGTTGACTATGGCCAAATGTACATTTTGAACTTCAGTCTGTCTGTAGTACTTCATTATTCCCGCGGGTCTAGTTTGTTTGTCTTTCATTAAGTTATAGTACTTCCGTTTTCTCGTCTCCAAAATCATTCATCTTCCACATCAGTATCTACAATTCCATGTCCGAATGTACACTTTGAACTGCAGTCTGTCATGTTCTGTAGTATTCATGAAAGAGTATGGCAAAGTATATAAGATAAAAATATACGAAAATAAAACTAGTATTTCATTACATACGAATTCGGTCATGTTATTATAATGTAGAAAATATCGAAGTTTTAATATAATAGTTAAATTCAAATTATGCAAATAATATTTTAAACACACTGCGCATGACCGAAACATATAATATATTGTTATGATTATCATCATCGTCATTGTTGTCGGTCACCTCGTCATGAAATTAATGGGTCGCGCGTTTGTTTCATGTTGCAATTCTCGCAGAAATTCGTCGAGAAGTTTAGCCGCGAACTGAACACCGAGTACGGCGGCAAAGGCAAAAATGGTTTCAACATCACCGTGCAATGCGTTATGCCAGGTTTTGTGGCCACCAAAATGAGCAAGATCTCCCGCACTTCGTGGCTGGTTCCGTCTCCAGATAAGTTTGTCCAGTCTGCGCTGCAGACCACCGGGTTGGAGCCGGTCACAACTGGGTACATGCCGCACACCTTGATGGTAAGATTTTCTCGTCATACAATTATCGTGCTATACATTGTACGGCAGTGGCATATTTTGGGTTTATTCGGAGGGTGTTTTGAAAAACACTTTTTCTCCAAAAATATGATACTAATTTAATCACAAAGTCATATAATAAACTTCACAATAAGTGCCATCAATGTAGTGAAATAACATTTTTTGAAAATTGTTATAATCTATAATTAACTTCTTGTTGCATTAGAGCAGTGAAAATATCAATAAAATTTTTCATTAGTAAGTGGTAACGGTTATACTTCTGTAATTTTATATGGACTTAATTAATAACTATATGGTAAAAACATACTTTATAAATGGTAATTCTCTTGTAAAAAAAAAAAAAAACAAACTAAGATTACTATACTGATATTTGACTGTAATTATTACTGGAATAAAATATGAAAAGTTGGACTGACTAAAACAATAAATAGTTTTACAGTATTAAAGGAATGCTGACTTTTTTTTAATGTCAATTTGTCCAAAACTTTATTACTTTCAATAGAATCTTTCCGATTCATTGATAACCCATTAAGTTTTTTCTAGATAGAAAAATTATAAATTAATTACATTTTATAATTATTATCTTAAAAGGCTTTTTTAATCATAGGAGAAGAAGATATTATCTAGTCTTGGTAAATTAAAAAAAATAGACCTTATTGGCTCATGGTATTATTACGTGGATAGTTTTTGTTTTTTGCAGTTGATGCAATATCAGATTAGAGATTTACAGATGCACATAAATACATTCTCAAAACAGTATTAAAATATTTTATCATTTTGTCTACATTATATTATGCAACTTCAATAAAGTAAAGTGCTTTAAAAATAAATATTGGGAGGTATTATAATTCACAGAACAACCCCCATAAATACGCCACTTCCGTACGGTACCGGGGATATAATTATGGTATGCCTACTACGATCGTGTATCCCCATTCGTTATATATTTCCCACAAGGGTTTCTTAAAACTCGGAAACGTATAGATTATTATTGAGCTCGGTTGGAATTTAAATCACGGCCGTCAACACGAATTTGTGTAATAAATAGTTATAGAAACTTAATAGTGTATCGGTAACGAAAAATTGTTACATGCCACGTGTCCACGTAATTATAACAGATAAAATTACGGTATGGTTTCAATATGACTGACTGTTGACCGTGCCTTACGATTTTCATAAAGAAAAATAGAGCATTTCTAATTCATAGTGGTTCCGCATAAAAATATATTATTATTTGGAGTTCCATGATCACAAAAAGTTTAAGAAACACTGGTATAGGAGATTCAACAGTGAGTACATTATCTTAAACAGTATTGCAAAAAAATAACTAAAAATGTATCTAGATAAAATATAATTGGATACAATTTATTTAGATAAAGATAAAAAATAGTAAAAATCTAAATTATTTAGATAAAGATAAAACACTATTTATCTGGATAAAAAAATAACATTTATTTTATTTTATTAATTAATCTACACTTTTTTTTTTTAAATTTATACTTAAAAAATTAAATTAAATTATAATTAACTAAACTTTAATCTATTAGGTACCTCCAGTATAAAAAATTAACAAAAAATATTTATATAATGTAAATTTATGTATGGAAAATAAGTAATAAATAATAATTACTTAGTTAAAAAATACATTCTTTGTAGGTATATTCTAATTTTATAAAACAATTCATTACAGTTTATTTTATACTTATTATGAAGTAATATTTATGATTAAAATATTTAAAAGTTAATTCGATCATTATCTGTATCATTTATTTCTTTTTCTTAGAAATGAAGTATTATATGCGTCATTATAAAATATAAATTGAATAATATTTATTAAATATGTAAACAATTTTTAAAAATAATATTTATTGGTACAATTTAAATAATATATCTAAACATATATTACAGTAACATAACTTTTAAGATAATAGTAATTGATTATTAAGTTAATAAATTAATAATACTAATAAAGTCTCCATTAGTTTTAAATTTTTATTAGTTTTTAACTCTGGAGTTCAATTTTTCAAATCTTTTGAATAAATATACTCGTCGTTATTTATCTAGATAAATTACGTTTGATAACTCAAAAATTAATCTAAGATAATTTATCGGATAACTGATTTTGTTTATTATCTAGATAAAATATAATTAATTACTTATCTTGGTAATGCTCAACGCTGATTTTAAAAGACAATATTCGGAAAGATATATCTGTAAAAGTAGGAAAACGGTTTTTGGTGGACTTAAAAATTAAAAAAAAAAAAAAAAAAAAAATGATGGGAAAATGTACGAGACTCATAATAAGGTTTGTAAACGAATTAAGAACGCATGTCGACAGCGAACCACTGACCGTAAGATAGTTGCGCCGCTGTGACACGTCGTGTCTTGCAGACTATTTGCCTTTAGTCGCGTGTCATTATACGTACGTTACATAACGGACAATGTACATATTTGCACAGGTTAAAGCGATCGCACTGGCCGAGTACTTATCCAAGTCGATGATGTCCCGGACCGTGCTGAACAATATGCTGGGCACCCGGGCTCAGGCACTGCGGGCGCAGGCCAAGAAGCAGAAGGAGGCGTTTGCGTTGTCCCAGGATGCAATCCAACCTGACGCCGACAATTGAATTGCTACGAAACCGCCATCGTCCCCGGACGCACGTCCGTCCCTTCACGCGTTCTCGCACCGTCACTCCACACGCGCGCATCGGTATATACTGTTGTACGTTCGCGGTTGTAGTGTTAGCGTTAGGGTTTACTGAAATCTCATGAAGTATTTTCCAATGCTTTCCAATTATTTGTGAGAGGGCGGACTACTGCGACTACGCGGCTAGTGTACTCTCGATAAACTTGTAAATATAATTTTTAATTATGCATTATTGTACGTTTACTGTTGTAGTTTTAGTTTAGCATTAAAGTTCGATTCAATGATAACTATCACCCAAAAATTATTGAGAGTGCAAACTTCTGCGACAACGTGGCAAGTGCAATCTCGATAAATTTAGTTTTAAATTATACATTATTGTACGTTTACGGTTAAAGTTTTAGTTTAGTGTTTAAGTTCAATGTAACACTGACGATAACTCAATATTTGTAGGAGTGCAGATTTCTGCGACAATGCGGCAAGTGCACTCTCAGTAAATATGTAAAATATAGTTTTAATTTATATATTATTGTACGTTTATGGTTGTAGTTTTAGTTTAGCATTTAAATCAGATGGAACCTATAATTACAAATTATTTATGAGAATGCAGACTTCTGCGTCAACGCGGCAAGTGCACTCGCAATAAATATGTAAATATAGTTTTAACTTATATATTATTATAGATTTACGGTTGTAGTTTTAGGGCTTAAGCCCAAAACGACTTAAGGTTAACTTGATATTTAAGAAAGTGCAGACTTCTGCAACAACGTGGAAGGGCACTTTCCAAAAATGTAGATGTAGATTTAAATTAC
>JASXSY010001337.1:0-27500 GCA_034509805.1 Sipha maydis | reverse complement strand
CACTGTATAATACAGACTCACATCTCTATAAATATATAATAGAAATTGAAACTTGCTTAAACAAAAACTTCACTTCGACAGAATACAGTTATTATTATTCGTCTAATTGTCTCAGAACTTACTTAGGTAATTGGTTGTTGAAAAATAAATTTCCCAATATTACTATAAAAAAGTTATGTTATCGATAATTTTCTCAAGTAAGTTATCTAAAAATAAATTACCGGTAATTTTACATGAAAAAATAAATTTCTCAATATTACCATAAAAAAGTAATGTTACCGTTAATTTAGTCAAGTAAGTTACCCAAAAATAAATTACCGGTAATTTTACAACACTAATCACAAGTAGTTACACAATGTTTTACTCCCGAACTGGACGTGGTGGACGACGAATATTTAAACAAACTTTAGTTATAGATTTTATATTGTTGTTACCGGAGCTCGGAAGGTTAGTAGTAGCATTTGCATACTTATTTTGGTAAATTTTTGACACATAATTGTTATAACACGTTCCTGATGTAATCGACGGAATTTTTTTTTTTGCTTCTTTTCACATTTTCCTGATCTAGGATATTTTATTTCGGGCATATTTTCATATACCTATACACTGGGCCGGATTTAGGATAGCCTCGGGGCCTCCGCAAAAGAGTGCCTTTACAATAGAGACTTCGGAACAATAAATTGAACACTGATTGCCGATGTGTAATTCCAGCATGTGTCATCAGCATGTTTATTTATTAGTAAATCTGATGCGTCCTAAACTCCACCGCTACCGCCACAGCCACTGACGATTGACGTGAATCCGCGAACACCATACGCGCGATAATAATATTCGATTTTCCTTTTTCTACATGAGAGTGGTGCGAGATTAATATTTATTATTATTCAATATTCATTTATACATTTTTACATATTTTATACATATTTATATATGTTTGTTAAATACTAATAAAAGAAAAGAATCTACTTAAAAAACAAAATTGTACATTTTATTTGGAGAATAATTTGGAACCAGAGGGCCCCCATTCCTTTTTTGCCCGCGGCCTCCACTCCTCTAAATCCGGCCCTACCTATACATAGAAATAACTCTTGATAAAATTAAGTAATTTCGTTTAATTTGTTTTTAATCGGCTTTTTACTAATATAAATATTATCAAATTAACTCCGAACTTTTTTTGAATAAGTTATTATTTAGAGTATTATAGAACTGAGAACTTGTAACATTTACGTACTTGTTTTTCACAATCATAAAATTAGTACACGGTGAAAAATATAAACGTTTCATATTTTCACAAAGTTATTCATGACATTTTACTTTATATATAAAGACATATTTCGAGGTTTTTATGTTTATAGGTCCTATTTCTTTTATTTTATAATGAAAGCTACTGCTGGGTATGGTTTTTAAATAATTTATCATTTTGTCAATACTTTTCCATCGATGTATTTATTTCATCTAAATACGAACAAAATAATGTTGAATTAAAAAAAAAAAAAAATTAATTATTATTTAATGTACACAAATATCAATATTATTGAGTTTATAAAATCGGTTTACAACTTGATGTCAAAATATCAAATACAGGTATTCCTGGTAAGTGGTCGTACGTGACCGAAATCATGTGGTGCATAGCTCGTTGTTACGCGAGCGAACGCGATCAAACGGTTTGATATTTTTACGCGATCTGAACGCGACTTGATTTATGTATCGATTTGATGATGCCGACAATTTTAATTATTCTGAAATAGCGTGAAAATCGCGTGCACGTAGGACAGTGAAGCCGTGGCGCGACGCACCGCATTGGATCGCTCGAATTTTGCTACTCATCGCGTCGCACCGCGTTCGCATTGTTATTGCGTAAACAGCGCGAAAGACAGGGGGAAAAAAGAAGAAAAAAATGAATAAACAAACGGGAACCGTATAATATATGCGTCGACATTATGCATGCTGTCGCTACGTGCGTGTGATTTGTGACGAAATAATGTGTTCGACCGTGTTCGACCTCTCGTTTCCAACAGCATTTGCATTTAACAATCGACACGCCGCTCGTTCAGTGTCATTCCAAAACCCGAGGGATCGCGCGCTGAGTGTTTCTCGACCGTCCGTCCCGATGGATTCCTGGTGGTGGCTGCTGCGTTGGTGCACGAGCGAGATGATATGGTACGTAGGCTTCGCCGTGGTCATCTGCCAGTACCTGGTCCCGTGGACCCTGTGGCTGGGACGTCGGATCGCATGCTGGTGCCGGTGCGCGTTATCGCACAGCCACTGCGCCGCGATGTCGCGACCGTGGACGCCGACGTGCCCGTGCTGCGACGGCGTGGATTTCGATGGCATGGAAGGTCGCTGGGCCGGTAAGTCCTGTATCCACCTAACCATCCCGTTCCCTACCGGGCCCCCTGGTTCGTGTAACCGCGGGCCCGGCTCGGAGTCCGTAACCCGTTGGCGAAGAACGATGCGCGGACCGGCGTTTTGTTTTCGAACTTGAATCCAATCGCCAAAGCTCGCATGAGAAACTCCGTTACGTGAGATAATCACATGTCCGTACATTGTAACAATGTTGTGATTCGAATTTCAATTGCAAGTAGGATTACGTTTTTTTTGTTTTTGATATTTTTTTTAGAAATTTTCACTAGGTGACAAACGATTTGTGACGATCTCATTATTTTTTATCAATACAGTGTGCCCATATCTGTCCCACACGCTTCCCTCACTGACAAACTTCCGACCCGCACGCAATGATTTTGTCCCACCGTTATCAGATTGTACATATGCGAACCGATAACGTTTTAATTAATTTAACATGCCAGCCAGCAATTGTGTTTTTCTTTTTTGCGTCACTTAATTACTTTTTTACAGTCAATAGTGTGTTCGCCCATTCTTTCGAAATACTACCAAATAAATAACAAAGTATTTTCACTGGGCGACATTGTATCACCTAGTGGACTAGTTTAAAAAATGCACCATTTTTCGTTCGTACACGGAAACGAATCGTATGAATCGTTCGCATACGGATTCTATTCGTATGAGTTTCTCGTATGAGGCCCTAAGATGTCTATTCCCGACACGTGTGTTTCTCTAATACCAATTTTTCGTTTGTTTTCGATGCTGTTCTTATGCATTTCTGCTGCCACTGTCATTGGAAACATCACGCGAACGCGGTCACAGTCGTAACCGGTTGCACCGACGGCATCGGCAAAGAGTATGCGCTTCAGGTAAGCACTAACACAGCCAGTGGCGGAGCGAAATGATTAATATTTTGTCGCCGTACGGTGTGTCCAAACGATATAATTCGTATCGGTTTCGGCTTCCGAACGTGCCGATCAGTGGCGTCATCTGGGGCTGGAGGGAGAGACAACTCGTGAATTTTCCACTGTCTAGAGTTTAGCTGTTCCAAAGTCGGCACATCGTTAAAATATAAATATATCTTTTGTACTGTCATTGACGTGTTGTGAATCGAAAAAATGAAACGTGTACTATACGCGTACACTTGTGCACCGAGTACTACAAATCAATTATACTTTTCAACTGGTTTGACGCCCCACCCACTCATTCCCCTCACTTTAATCGGTACCTAGTCGGCAATTTATCAGAAGCACTTCGACTGACCTACTCTAGGAAAACTCGAAATGACGCCACTGGTGGTGCCGACGGTCGCATCGAAACAAGTGCGATGCCACCGTAGGTGCTGAGTGCTGCTTACGGACGGGTAACGCGTAACGGACGCAAAACATAATCATTTTCGCGTCTGCGCTGTGACACGTGTTGTGCAGTGTATGGTATTAACCCCGAACAACTTTGTGTCCACGAATGCACGTAATCATATTACAGTTGGCCGACCGACGGATCAACGTGGCGCTCGTCAGCAGAAACGCGGACAAACTTCGAGCTGTGGCCAATGAGATAGGTAAGTACACACGAATACCGTGGACGACTAGGGCCCGGATCTATTTTTGTTCGCATAACCGAAATATGTGATGAAAAACTAAAAATGCGCATTATACTCGTATAATTTCTGTGTTAACAATGCATGGCTCCTATAGGTGCTCGATGGCAGGTGCTCGATTGAACGTTTATGTGAACAAAAAAGTACTAAACTTCAATTCTTATCTTAATTGCAATATTGATAGAAACGATTGTTTTTAAATTGTCAAGACCGCGAATTCGGCCTAAAAACATCCTCTTACCAACTGAATTATCTTTAAACTTTGACTGATGTTATCATTGAGCAATAATGCATGTTGATTACAGAGGCGATTTGTATGCACCTTGTTCCGGTAAAACATTTTTAAGGTATATTTTTAGTCAAATAAATTAAAATGTAGTAGGTTACAATTAAATGTATGAACATAATTATACATAATTAACGTTTTAACGTCAAAGCAGTTATAATGTGATTTGAAAGAAGCCAGAACAATTTTTTCGAGGTAGTTGGGTGGTTTAAATAAATCCGCCCCGATAAGATGGAAATGTTCAGATCGCCTCTGATTGACCATGTCAGAAAGAGAAAGTTCAAAATCAAATAAAACTTTTAGAAAATAGACCAGTGAGAACAATTTGAACAACTTTAATTTGTGTTGATAACATTTCTTTTCGGTGCACTATTAAGTTTGACATTTGAAATGTCACTAATTGTTTTTTGAACTTTTTCAAGTCTTTAACCATTTAAATTCAGTCATGAGCTTCTAATTTTTTAATAAGATTTACCGAACTTTCTAAACATGTGAGAAAAAAAAACTATCTCAAAGTATATCAAAAACCCCTCTCAATGTATATTTTAGTTGTTGTCGTCTGCTAGACACCCGAACACCAACAGAATTAATTTTTCAAATACTCTGTGAACAGCATCGAGTGTTTGCGGGAAGGTCTTAATGAGCGTAAAAATACTTTGATATAAAAAAAGATAAATAGATACGATAAAATCAAAGTCAAATACATTCGATCGTTTTGTCATAACAATAAATATATTTTATGACCATTATCGCTATGTCCTACGTGAATGCAAATTTGTAGCTGATCATATTCCGATATTTTTTGTTTATTGACGTGCAGTGTATTTTGAAGTGAGTTGTGCAATGGTTGCGTGGTATATTTTACACGTTTATGTTTATTCTCAGCTCTTTTCTAATTTTTTTTCTACATTTTTTTTTTTGTTAAAATCAAAGTCAACTATAAATGTCATTGAATTTAAAAAAAAAACAATTATTAATATTTAAAAGTACTACAGTAAAATATTTATCGTATAAATAATGTTTGAAAAAAAAAAGATCAGCTATATATATAAATATATAGTTATTTATAAGGATAAACATGTTTTTGGTGAATTATATAACCTTACCCACAGTTGCAAAAAAAAAAAGCGAAACTTCATTTCGATCTTATACTAGAAAGACTACCGATACATTTAAGTTTGAAAATTAATATCACCAGAATTTAATCTTAAAACCACAAATTTCCAATCATATACTGATCTGTCCCCATACTTTTTATTTAACTTATTCCAGAGAACATTTCATACTGTGGATATAAGCATCTCTGTTACGAATACATTATTTAATGTACATTGTAAATTAATAATATTGGATCGCTTCGAATACGCTCTATGTAATTATATATATACATTATTATATATCGTATATTCGCTTAAGCGCGCGATCGAAAACTTAACGATTTGATTTTCAAATCGTACGGCAAATGCGAACGAAATAAATCGCTCGTGCTGCCCACGTTTATCGCTTACGCTGGACAATCTAATCTATTTTTATGTGTTTGGTAATTTTATTTGTCGCATCGCTCGTACCGGACCGCGTTCGCCACGTTTAAGTATGACACTGTACGTATTACTATATGACACGATCTAATTAAGTCACAGCGGATGGGCGGACGTGGATCAGAAAGTGCCTAGACATATACGAAAACATAAACCGAAAGTTTTAATAACACCATTCGTGTCGGAGAACCGATGACACGGTGTTATGTGCGCGAACACTCGCCGTAAACGGATTACACTTTCATGAACGCGAGCGCCGACGAACACCGCGTTTAGTTTGATATTGAACAAACATAACTTTATTGGGTTATACATACTATAAAATAATTGCCGCTCATAAACGACGGTTAAACGCGGTTAATCGTGATTGCTCGATTTTGTGGCGTTCTATCGCAGTTTGGTTATAAGATTAAACGCGTTTTATGTGTTTATCCAAACACTTTGCGGCGGTTTCCTGCATTTCCAAAATTTAATTTTCTTTTCATATTCCTTAAAAATAAAATAATTAAAAAAAAAAAAAACTGATTCATCCAATAACGATGATTATATTTTTATTGCAGTCCATGAAGAAGAAGCAATATGGAATAGTACTGACATATTTATGTATAATTAATAACAATAATTTACTTTTTTAATTAATATTAGTTAAATATTGGCACAAGTTCACTTTAGCTACCATTTATTTATCGATGGCAATCATAGTGATGTAATTCTTATAATAGAACTGGAAATATTTCATATATCAGACGAAAAACATTTGGCTTGGTGTAAAATGGTATATACACAATGAAGTTGTTACGCAATTTAGAGCGGAAACCGCTATAAGACGCGTGCAAGCAGTTAACGAGAGCGTTTTTTAAAGTACGTTCCTGTACGCCTTGTATGTGACCAACTTATCGGTTGAATGCGAAATGTCGCCTGTCACATTTATTGATCGAATTCATCCGAGCTGATAATTTAATAAATAAGTGCGGAAAATTCTCTATCAGTACGGCTCTACAGCTAGTAAAAAATACATAAATTTGTGTGTCGAATAAAAATATGGGGTAGTAAATCACCATGTTCCTTCGTTAAATGAAATAGTGTCTAACGATATAATCGATAAACGTCGTTTGTGCAATACGTTATAAATAGGGCCCAACACAATATGCATATTTTTTTAATAATCATAGACAATGCTTTACAACTTTATAATTTGTTATATGTAACAGACACTTTAAAGCCGAAATTTTGATTTTGCATTTTTTTCAAGATTTTTTTTTTTGCATTTTTCAATATTATCTCATTTTATGAGCATTTTTCAGTATCTTTCGGTTATTTTATTTGTTTAAATGTATGCAACATACGAGTATAAAATATAGTATTTTTACATATTACAAATTTCAAATGTAAAGACAATATTTTTAAAAGTACCTTCTAGAGTTTTGAAGCTTAAATTTATGGGCCCCATTATTACTTTATCAACACAACTAATACTGACACGTTCGGAACTTTGATAGGATGTGTGATAGATTGATGATAGGAGTTGTAATAGGTATACAGTTGAGAATATTTTTCAATTTATTAAAACAGATCGATTTGAAATAAACAATCCTTTAGCTATCAAAAAAGTAAAACATTTAATAGCAGTCGAAAAAAATGTAATCAAATTTAATATTTATGAAAGCCAACTATGAAAATATACCAAGCTGTATAACTTCTAAAGTTATAGTTTAGCTGAGATTATTGAAGTCGTAAATGATGCCAAAACTTGCATTTCAAATAATACAAGTAAATATGGAAAATCAATAAAGAAAGAAATATGGAAAATATCTTAGAAAATAATTGTGGTTATACTATAATGGAAACAAATTTCAAACATTTTAGAAGACAAGTAAACTTTTCTAACAAACATATCTGGAGAATTAACATCAGACAATATTTTCTACTTTAAATACGCTCCTCAATCAATAATCACCAGTCAACATTTTCAATTTTCAGTTTTTTTTTTCTTTTTAATATAATTGTAAATTATCTAATAATTTATTATTATTTATTAATCTAATAAAAGAATAAATAAAAAAAATGTATTTATCATTTTTTATAGACATTTCCATGGTAAAATTCTTTTATAAGAGCATTTTTACCGTTTCTTAGTGCATTTCCATGAATTTTTTTGCATTTAAATCCGGGCCCTGGTTATAAGTCGCTGCCGGGTGGAACGTTCATGACAAAAATTGAACGTCATAACTTTTTAGAAGTTTTGGACGTCGAGTTACCGTATCGTTATGGTACATTTTGTCTTTCGGGACGCAAATTAACCCCCTTCCCCCCCCCCCCCGTTGACGGAACGCGATCGGTAAGTTGCGTCCGGGTACGACGCGACCAATCCCCAGTATTACCAAGAACCTTTGCGCCGGCAATCGACTTGGACACGCGAGTTTCGTAATTCCTATTCATTCTCGTGCATTTATAACATTTATCGTTTTCTTGCGTCGCAGACAAACGGCACGCGGGTGCCGTTCGGACTCGGGTCGTCGTTGCGGACTTCACGTCTTCCGGCGGCACCGTCCCACTGGACCGCACCTACGACGCGGTTCGCCGCAGCCTGGCCGACCTGGACGTCGCTGTGCTGATCAACAACGCCGGGCTGTCGTACGAACGACCCAATCTGCTGCTCGACTTGCCACCGTGCTGCTCCGGCACGCCGACCGGCGGTGACCGCGACCTGTGCCGCGACATCATTGAGTGCAACGTGCTGGCCACCGTGGTCATGTGCCGCATAGCGATGCCGCTGATGGTCACCGCGGTCCACGACACCGTCGCTACGGACGGCCGACAGGACAGCGATCGCCTGGACGTGGGTGACGAGCAGCAGCCACTGCTGCAACAGTCGCCGCCGCCGACAAATAGAGGCCGCGGCGGCGTCATCATTAACGTGTCGTCCGTCACGGCTCAACTAACCTGCCCGCTGCTGGCCGTGTACAGCTCTACGAAGGTAAATCATTTGTTCAACGCGGATCTCCAACATTTCTACCGCGTAGACCGACATTATTTGTTTGTTCACTTTTTAAGATATTCATTTTATTCACATAATACCCATGCGATATAATATTACACGAATACAGTTAAGCGTAAATTGTCCCGGAGTGGAGGGATAACTTTTAATAGTTTTGATATGCGTAATGAAAACGATTACATTTAATCAACAGCAATAAAGGGCTTACAGATTATACAGGTCAGACGACATAGTAAAAATAAATGTACATACAATTCAGCATACATTTTACATCGAATCTGTGTATACTCGGTTTATTGGTAAATAAAAAAATAAATAATAATTCCACGCGGCTTGGTGGTTGTTCAACGAATTTTCACCAAAGTATACTGGAGGAAAATTCTGATAAAAACTCAATGATACGCGGCCTGTAAAGTTACAGATCTGAAATCCTTGTTACACGGTACAAATTTATGGTTTATGCTCTCCGGTATTTCACACAGGCATGAGTGTATGTGTTAAGGAAATAAACTTGTTAGCTTTCTCAACTGATATCGTTGTTTGTATCGTTAATCGGTCAAACTCTATGATTCAAAACAATTCTAATTATAATATAATAAATCAATAAATTTAACAATAATAACAGTAGTTATGGTGCAGTATTTGTTTTTTTTTTTTTTATTTACAAGCTCAAAACTAAGCTGAATCAAATATACAAATAAAACGTAGAATTGATTATATACATAATTTTGTTTGTTTTTCTGTACATTTTGGATATAATACATTTTTATTATTTTTATATTTTTTTTTAGCTTCAATTAATTAAAAAATAATAATAATTCGTTTCATTTTCCAAATTTTAATTTTTCTATAATATTTTACACGAATGGAAACAACTCCTTTTAAGTACAATATAACCACTAGTTTCATGTGCACAGCAAGTATGCACTTTTTCCGTTCCTTTAATTGTATTTTTATGTATCATACGTGAAACGAAGATGAATACTGATAATCGTTTTTATTATTGAACGAATATAAACCAGGGTTGATATTTGTTAGAAAAAAATAAGAATACGAAAAATCACACAAGATTGTGTATATATATATAATGCTTACTAAGAAGACGCACCCTTGAAGCAGCTGCAAACGATAATGTAAACACATACAGACTACGTACGGTGAGGGTTTTCCGAGTGCGTCCACGATTTTATATGTGGTTTTTATCGTATAGCTCGAGTGCATTCGAGGTTTAACCAATTACTTTAACTAAAGAGCCCGATTGCGTCCGCGCAATATACAGTAAGTTCCCGTTACAACGAACTCTAAGGGACTGAATATTTTTTTCGTTATAACAGAAATTTCATTATAACGAAATTTTGAAAATTCGAATAAAAAAAAATGTATTAACATTATTATTTACAACATAATTTTGTAGTTGGTGAATGTTTGTAAATATGAAGACCGGTACATCACTTTATTATTTAATGAATGTTCGCATTACTTTCAAACTAACAAGTATACTTTAACCTATAAAAACAGTTCAATGTATCGGGATTTATAAAAATCAAATTTCAAGGATTTATTTTGTAAAAATTATGGTTTTTAAACATCAGCCACAACATAAAAAGTAACAATGTTATTTATATTAGCATAAAAAATACTAACACACTAACCTACAATTACTCGGTGTAAGTTAAATAAACGAGATAATATAATTTTAATATAAATATTGAATAAATCAAAAAAACATTTTTGGGGTGTAAGCGAGTTCACCTTATTGTGGTGCACCCTGGGTAACTATAAGGGAGTTTATCGATTCTGCCGAAGATTTATATATGTATATAAGAATATAAGAATATAACATATATATTATAATATTAAAACATTTTCGGATTTTGTTAACACATATTATTGTTTAAGCAGATGTCCATTTTCAGCGATCCTGACAAATTTTATCATTAGCTTAGCTGTGAACTTTTATTGATTATTTTAATGTAAGTAAGATTGGTATATTATCATTGGTATAATCAAATTACAAGTTGTATTGAATCCATAAGGTCAGTGCCGCAAAAACCGGGTGTGCAGAGTGTGCATTGCACACAGGCCCTGGGTTTCATATTTATTATAGGGCCTTAAAAGGTCAAATGCGCAAAAATATATAACGATAACGGGCCTCAAAATTTTGATTTGCACACAGGCCTCGAGTAGTTGCGGCACTGGTCATTCGGTTTTTATATACTCGTTTTTCGTGTTCAATACAATTAATTATTAATACTATAGATTTACTCGTCATAATCATATTTTAGTATAGTCTATAATATTATAGTCATGTAATTGTTTGTGCGTTTTATTTTGTGGACTTGTGGTGCCTGTAGGTACGTTAAAATTAATTAAAACCAGTGTGAATTTCTGTGAGAGCGGTACGGAGGACGCGACGATGATGACATTAGGACGTGATGCACACTCCGATATTCGACGGTGAAATCATATTGCATACGAGTTTGCAATGAAGTAGCACATTTTATGCCTAATCAAATCTACGAAAACAAGTATTAGAATGTTGCTAGGAGACGGTTGCTAAGGGATGTTGCTAAGGAATGATATGTCACGCTTTTTCGGTAACGCTTTTCGATTCTATGTGCCAAAGAAAAGACTTAAAATGTCAAAATATTTTTAGCCAAAACGAAACGTTTGTGTTAAAAATGTTGTTAATTATTTAAAACTTACACCACTGTATTATACTACTAATTTTATAATAAGTTTTAAATAACTAACAACATTTTTAACACAAGCGTCTCGTTTTGGCTAATATCGAGCGATGACCTGCAAAGCGAAGATCTCCAGCCCATAGCCAAGGCATTGATCGGGCACACGAGATTTGTTTTTGAAATCACACAATAAAGAATATATTTAAAACAATAAGACTACTTAAAAACAACTAATAATATTATTTAAAGTATGATATTTAATTTTTATCAAAAAAAAATCGATGAAAATTAGGTGCCGAGAAAGCCATACAGCATAAAACTCGAACACAGAGAATTCAGCCTAAATATACATACATATAAACACTATACATGTAATGATAATAAAACAATTATTAAAGACCAGGGTGGGATCACCCTCGTGACACAACGTATTTAAAGCAATAAATTATACCTTATCTGGGGGGTGGTCGAGGCTCGTACACCACGACAACCAATTATATTATAAAACAATGGAACCAGAAAATAAATATATTAAAAATAATTTAAGAACTGTACCTGACATATTGTCGGTCCACCGCGTATCCGTCCTTCACTCAGCTGGTGATGCCCGGTAACGCATATTCCACGGATGTACTACTCCACAATGTATGGCTGGTTTTAATATTTGAAAAAATAATTGTCGATGTTTGTGCAACGACGGAAACAAAATGAGTGACTGGAATATGTGGTAGTGTGTTACACTTTAACCAGTGAAATTACCTTTATTACCTTTATTATTAACGGGTCGTTATTGATGACAAACGAAAGTTATTGTAATAAAGTTGATTGCGATTTGTGCGCATGGGAAAATTTCCACTTTGATCGGAGTTAAACGCTAACATCCATGTGCACGCGTTATCTCGATTCGACATTCACAGTTTTCCTAGTTTTTATCTTTCATATAACATTTCGTAATATATAAATATATATTATATTTTATTCTCAAAAAAAAAAACCCTCGGCAGAAATGGTTATTGGGTGATATTAATGTGATTATATTAGATTTCATTAAATAAATAAATATATATATACGGTATAAAGTAAAAATGTATACGTATGAAGTTCAACATAATATTTTATTTATTAGATCTGCTGTAACGATGAATCTGATTGTGTTGGAAAGTAAATTGAGATGCTGGTTGAAGGCTGCAGTGAGTGACTCTGAGAGCTTAGAATTTTTCCTGTTCGTGTTGTATATGTGTAAACTTTAGACATTATGCGTGTAATATACAATATAAATCAATGATTGCGAAAACATCACGAGTTGCATATTTATTGAAATTGAGATATCAGTAAAAACGTATACTAGTCATGAGTTTCTGTGTTCAGTGTAAAAACACTGTTATTATTTATTTATCTGACAAAAAAAAGTATAACTTAAGACGTCTTTACACTCGACGCAAAGAAACACGTGACTAGTATACATTTTTACTATTATCCCAATTTCATCGAGGGGGGCATAGAATGAAAAAGGTTAGGAAACACTGCTTTAATCGGACGTGTTACGCTATTATACGATAATCAGCTACTTTGCAGATTAGGTAACACTAGTTACAGCAGCACACGACGCTCATAAATTCTTATTTTTAACATGTAACATCTTCTTAAATAGAAACATTTTAAAAGTATTGTAATTATGATGGTTCTATTCACATGGATCAGAACATCAAACCATAAATGGATTGATAGAAGTAAAAATACATGTGTAGAATTATAAAAAAAAAAAAATGTTAAAAAGTTTAATGACCGTTATTAAATATATTGTTTGATATAATATTTCTCATGATATTTTAAAAGTTCCCTCCTAAGTACAGTTATTTTGTACAATCATTGATGTAATATATATGTAATTTATAAAGTCTGTCTGCACCCTTTTCCGTTTCTTTATTTGTATTTCTAACTATTATATATTTGTCCATTAGACACTTCGACACAAAATATGCAGATTAGTAGTTTTATTCTAAATAATATTTCACTACATTCATCAGTACATTCTATCATTAAATCTTTACATCGTACGCCACCAAATATCTGAATATAATAATAATAATGATAATAGTAATAATGAAAAAAATAATAATAAATAAAAAAATAATAACATTACAACTCTATGGGTGGGACATTTGAGTTAATCTGTAAAAATAGTTTAGAATACACACGTCGTAGAAAATGTCATGACCGATTACCATCTTTATTGAACGATTCTAAGGGATCGAAGTGCGTTAGAAAAAAAATAATTCAAATATGAACAAATATACAAAACCATATAAATAGGATGAGAAAGATGTTTAAGTTCTACAATGCATATTGAACCTTCATTTACAGCATTATCATCAATCATATGTTTGGTTAGAGGGTACCAACGGTCGACATATGGATGAGGGGCCGTGCATCGAATATATTGTATGTAATCGTGAAAGAAATACTTGAAGGTTACACTAAACCATTGCACATGAATGATCATTTTTGACGGAGAAAAAAATTTAAAAATTTATATATCACTTTTTCAAAAATTTAGTACATTAAATTTAAAAAACCGGATGGGCCTCGCTCTGCTGTACAGTTTGGGGTGGAGTGCACCTCGCTTATAGGATAGGTCATTATTATAATGGATTTGTTAAATTTGAATGCAATGATAGATATCATTGTATACGAATAACGATTCTGAACGGAGTTCATATGTTTGTCTAGGATATAATACATTGTTATTTATAAACATTGTAAAAAGTATATTTTATTTTGAAACGATAAATATTTTTTTCAATTAGGATGGGTTGGCAGTTGCATACAGCGATATAGTTTGTCAGTCTAGAACATTCTACATTTTATTATATTTTACATGTAATTTTATGTCAATATTCGATGTTCAAACGCTTATAAAAAAAAATTGTGCCTATGGATTTTAATAATTTTTGAATGACATTAAGAACTACTTCTGTGGAACCTTCGATTAAATTTTCAAGTATTTTGTAGTAGCCAAATTTTTTTTATCTCCGATTATAAAAATAAAATGTAAAAAAATCGAATATATTAAATGCCTATAAGTGGCTTAAAAATCAATATAATATTTTGAAAAAATTTAGCATAAAAGAAATACCAATCTTAACAGCTGGTAGAAATTTCAAAAATCTGCGACTTATACTTTTTGAATTATAACAAATATTTAAAATCGTCTGAGAATAAATCGCTATTTTATGCAATTTCGTAAATATTTAAATTTCAAACAGTCTTACAATTTTTTCCTCTTAGTCCGGTAGAAATTTTTTTAAAGATTTTTTTAGAGTAGCTCATAGATAACCTAGTGTTAAAATTTTGAACCTTAAGTATGAGCAAAAAAAATTTTATGAATTTTTATCTACAAAATAACTTGCAAATTATCGTGATTTTTACATATTTTATACAAATTTGAGCATTAAGGGCTTATAAAAAAAAATTGAGATAACCGATCACCGATATTTTTTAGTTACGATAAGTTTAACTTATTATAAACCTGGTATAAAATTTTCAAGAGTTTTCGCTCAACCAATTAAATTTTATAGATGTTTAAAAACAAAAATTTAACAAAAATCGAAAATTTAAATTGTCTATAAATAAGTCAAAATACTTTGAAATCTTAACCATGTATAGAGAACGTCAATATAAAGATTTGGTGAAGATTTCAAGTTGTTGCGGTTTTTCATTCTTGAGTTAGAGCATTTTAAAAAAAAAACCAATATCTTTGTCAGTCTAGAATATTATACATTATATTATATTTTACATGTAATTTTTTGTCAATATTCGCTGTTCAAACGCTTATAAAAAAAAATTGTGCCTATGGATTTTAATAATTTTTGAATGACTTTAAGAACTACTTCTGTGGAATCTTCTATTAAATTTTCAAGTATTTTGTACGAGCCAAATTTTTTTTATCACCGATTATAAAAAAAAAATGTAAAAAAATCGAATATTTTAAATGCCTATAAGTGGCTTAAAAATCAATATAATATTTTGAAAAAAATATGACATAAAGGAAATACCAATCTTAACAACCGGTAGAAATTTCAAAAATCTGCGACTTATACTTTTTGAATTATAAAAAATATTTAAAATCGTTTGAGAATAAATCGCTATTTTTTGCAATTTCGTAAATATTTAAATTTCAAACAGCCATAAAATTTTTTCCTATAATTCCGGTAGAAATTTTTTTAAAGATTTTTGAAGAGTAGCTTATAGATAACCTCGTGTTAAAATTTTGAACCTTAAGTATGAACAGTAAAAATTTTATGAATTTTTATCTACAAAATAACTTGCAAATTATCGTGATTTTTACATATTTCGTATAAATTGGAACTTTAAGCAATTATAAAAAAAAATTGTGACTTACGATTTTAGATTTTTTTTTATCAGTTAAGGAACAACTTATAAGAAACCTTGTATTAAATTTTCAAGATTTTCTAGGCAGCCAAAAAAATTTTATCGTTATTTAAAAAAAAAATACTTAAAAAAATTGAAAATTTCAATTGTCTATAAATAGCTTAATAAAAATACTTTGAAAATTTAATGGTGTATAGAGAACGCTAATCTAAACATTTGGTGAAAATTTCAAGTATTTACATCGATTAGTTTTTGAGTTATAGCAAAATAAAAAAGAACCGGATGGGCCTCGCTCTGCTGTACGGTTAGGGGTGGAGTGCACCTCGCTTATAGGATAGGTCATTATTATAATGGATTTGTTAAATTTGAATGCAATGATAGATATCATTGTATACGAATAACGATTCTGAACGGAGTTCATATGTTAGTCTAGAATATAATACAATGTTATTTATAAATATAATATAAGTATATTTTATTTTTAAACGAAAAATTTAGAAAAACCGAAAATTTAAATTGTCTATAAATAAGTCAAAATATGTCAAAATACTTTGAAATTTTAACCATGTATAGAAAACGTCAATATAAAGATTTAATGATAATTTCAAGTTGTTGCGGTTTTTCGTTTTTGAGTTAGGGCATTTTAAAAAAACCGATATCATTTGTCAGTCTAGAACATTCTACATTATATTATATTTTACATGTAATTTTATGTCAATATTCGATGTTCAAACGCTTATAAAAAAAAATTGTGCCTATGGATTTTAATAATTTTTGAATGACATTAAGAACTACTTCTGTCGAATCTTCGATTAAATTTTCAAGTACTTTGTAGAAGCCAAATTTTTTTTATCACCGATTATAAAAATAAAATGTAAAAAAATCGAATATTTTAAATGACTATAAGTGGCTTAAAAATCAATATAATATTTTGAAAAAAATATTGCATAAAAGAAATACCAATCTTAACAGCTGGTAGAAATTTCAAAAATCTGCGACTTATACTTTTTGAATTATAACAAATATTTAAAATCGTCTGAGAATAAATCGCTATTTTATGCAATTTCGTAAATATTTAAATTTCAAACAGTCGTACAATTTTTTCCTCTTAGTCTGGTAGAAATTTTTTTAAAGATTTTTGAAGAGTAGCTCATAGATAACCTAGTGTTAAAATTTTGAACCTTAAGTATGAACAAAAAAAATTTTATGAATTTTTATCTACAAAATAACATGCAAATTATCGTGATTTTTACACATTTTATACAAATTTGAGAATTAAGGGCTTATAAAAAAAAATTGAGTTAACCGATCACCGATATTTTTTAGTTACGATAAGTTTAACTTATTATAAACCTAGTATAAAATTTTCAAGAGTTTTCGCTCAATCAATTAAATTTTATAGATGTTTAAAAACAAAAATTTAACAAAAATCGAAAATATAAATTGTCTATAAATAAGTCAAAATATGTCAAAATACTTTGAAATCTTAACCATGTATAGAGAACGTCAATATAAAGATTTGGTGAAAATTTCAAGTTGTTGCGGTTTTTCATTTTTGAGTTAGAGCATTTTAAAAAAAACCGATATCTTTGTCAGTCTAGAATATTATACAGTATATTATATTTTACATGTAATTTTTTGTCAATATTCGCTGTTCAAACGCTTATAAAAAAAAATTGTGCCTATGGATTTTAATAATTTTTGAATGACTTTAAGAACTACTTCTGTGGAATCTTCTATTAAATTTTCAAGTATTTTGTACGAGCCAAATTTTTTTTATCACCGATTATAAAAAAAAAATGTAAAAAAATCGAATATTTTAAATGCCTATAAGTGGCTTAAAAATCAATATAATATTTTGAAAAAAATATGACATAAAGGAAATACCAATCTTAACAGCTGGTAGAAATTTCAAAAATCTGCGACTTATACTTTTTGAATTATAAAAAATATTTAAAATCGTTTGAGAATAAATCGCTATTTTATGCAATTTCATAAATATTTAAATTTCAAACAGCCATAAAATTTTTTCCTCTAATTCCGGTAGAAATTTTTTTAAAGATTTTTGAAGAGTAGCTTATACATAACCTCGTGTTAAAATTTTGAACCTTAAGTATGAACAGAAAAAATTTTATGAATTTTTAACTACAAAAAAACTTGCAAATTATCGTGATTTTTACATATTTCGTATAAATTGTAACTTTGAGCACTTATAAAAAAAAATTGTGACTTACGATTTTAGATTTTTTTTTATCAGTTAAGGAACAACTTATAAGAAACCTTGTATTAAATTTTCAAGATTTTCTAGGCAACCAAAAAATTTTTATCGTTATTTAAAAAAAAAATACTTAAAAATATTGAAAATTTCAATTGTCTATAAATAGCTTAATAAAAGTCAAAATACTTTGAAAATTTAATGGTGTATAGAGAACGCTTATCTAAACATTTGGTGAAAATTTCAAGTATTTACATCGATTAGTTTTTGAGTTATAGCAAAATAAAAAATTTGATTATGTCAAAAACTGGTTTTGCGTAAAAACTCCCGTTTTTCCCAAATTTTTTTATGGTTTTTCCCGTCGCATTTAAAAAATATTGAAAATTTTTAACTTTTGACCCCCCAAAGTACCAAATAGATTCACTTTCCTTTCAGAAAAGTTGCTACATAAGGCAATCGAAGCATTTTTACTGCCCCAAAACGTGTCGACAGACACAAAAAAAAAAAGAACCGGATGGGCCTCGCTCTGCTGTACAGTTAGGGGTGGAGTGCACCTCGCTTATAGGATAGGTCATTATTATAATGGATTTGTTAAATTTGAATGCAATGATAGATATCATTGTATACGAATAACGATTCTGAACGGAGTTCATATGTTAGTCTAGAATATAATACAATGTTATTTATAAATATTATATAAGTATATTTTATTTTTAAACGAAAAATTTAGAAAAACCGAAAATTTAAATTGTCTATAAATAAGTCAAAATATGTCAAAATACTTTGAAATTTTAACCATGTATAGAAAACGTCAATATAAAGATTTAATGATAATTTCAAGTTGTTGCGGTTTTTCGTTTTTGAGTTAGGGCATTTTAAAAAAACCGATATCATTTGTCAGTCTAGAACATTCTACATTATATTATATTTTACATGTAATTTTATGTCAATATTCGATGTTCAAACGCTTATAAAAAAAAATTGTGCCTATGGATTTTAATAATTTTTGAATGACATTAAGAACTACTTCTGTGGAATCTTCGATTAAATTTTCAAGTATTTTGTAGAAGCCAAATTTTTTTTATCACCGATTATAAAAATAAAATGTAAAAAAATCGAATATTTTAAATGACTATAAGTGACTTAAAAATCAATATAATATTTTGAAAAAAATATTGCATAAAAGAAATACCAATCTTAACAGCTGGTAGAAATTTCAAAAATCTGCGACTTATACTTTTTGAATTATAACAAATATTTAAAATCGTCTGAGAATAAATCGCTATTTTATGCAATTTCGTAAATATTTAAATTTCAAACAGTCGTACAATTTTTTCCTCTTAGTCCGGTAGAAATTTTTTTAAAGATTTTTGAAGAGTAGCTCATAGATAACCTAGTGTTAAAATTTTGAACCTTAAGTATGAACAAAAAAAATTTTATGAATTTTTATCTACAAAATAACATGCAAATTATCGTGATTTTTACACATTTTATACAAATTTAAGAATTAAGGGCTTATAAAAAAAAATTGAGTTAACCGATCACCGATATTTTTTAGTTACGATAAGTTTAACTTATTATAAACCTAGTATAAAATTTTCAAGAGTTTTCGCTCAATCAATTAAATTTTATAGATGTTTAAAAACAAAAATTTAACAAAAATCGAAAATATAAATTGTCTATAAATAAGTCAAAATATGTCAAAATACTTTGAAATCTTAACCATGTATAGAGAACGCCAATATAAAGATTTGGTGAAAATTTCAAGTTGTTGCGATTTTTCATTTTTGAGTTAGAGCATTTTAAAAAAAACCGATATCTTTGTCAGTCTAGAATATTATACAGTATATTATATTTTACATGTAATTTTTTGTCAATATTCGCTGTTCAAACGCTTATAAAAAAAAATTGTGCCTATGGATTTTAATAATTTTTGAATGACTTTAAGAACTACTTCTGTGGAATCTTCTATCAAATTTTCAAGTATTTTGTACGAGCCAAATTTTTTTATCACCGATTATAAAAAAAAAATGTAAAAAAATCGAATATTTTAAATGCCTATAAGTGGCTTAAAAATCAATATAATATTTTGAAAAAAATATGTCATAAAGGAAATACCAATCTTAACAGCTGGTAGAAATTTCAAAAATCTGCGACTTATACTTTTTGAATTATAAAAAATATTTAAAATCGTTTGAGAATAAATCATTATTTTATGCAATTTCGTAAATATTTAAATTTCAAACAGTCATAAAATTTTTTCCTCTAATTCCGGTAGAAATTTTTTTAAAGATTTTTGAAGAGTAGCTTATACATAACCTCGTGTTAAAATTTTGAACCTTAAGTATGAACAGAAAAAATTTTATGAATTTTTAACTACAAAAAAACTTGCAAATTATCGTGATTTTTACATATTTCGTATAAATTGTAACTTTGAGCACTTATAAAAAAAAATTGTGACTTACGATTTTAGATTTTTTTTTATCAGTTAAGGAACAACTTATAAGAAACCTTGTATTAAATTTTCAAGATTTTCTAGGCAGCCAAAAAAATTTTATCGTTATTTAAAAAAAAAATACTTAAAAATATTGAAAATTTCAATTGTCTATAAATAGCTTAATAAAAGTCAAAATACTTTGAAAATTTAATGGTGTATAGAAAACGCTAATCTAAACATTTGGTGAAAATTTCAAGTATTTACATCGATTAGTTTTTGAGTTATAGCAAAATAAAAAATTTGGTTATGTCAAAAACTGGTTTTGCGTAAAAACTCCCGTTTTTCCCAAATTTTTTTATGGTTTTTCCCGTCGCATTTAAAAAATATTGGAAATTTTTAACTTTTGACCCCCCAAAGTACCAAATAGATTCACTTTCCTTTCAGAAAAGTTGCTACATAAGGCAATCGAAGCATTTTTACTGCCCCAAAACGTGTCGACAGACACAAAAAAAAAAAAAAAAAAAAAAAACACACATCATTGTAAAATCAATACATTCTTCACTCCGTTCAGAATCTAAAAAAAAAAAAAAAAACACACATCATTGTAAAATCAATACATTCTTCACTCCGTTCAGAATCTAAAATTTGATTATGTCGAAAACTGGTTTTGCGTAAAAACTCCCGTTTTTCCCAAATTTTTTTATGGTTTTTCCCGTCGCATTTAAAAAATATTGGAAATTTTTAACTTTTGACCCCCCAAAGTACCAAATAGATTCACTTTCCTTTCAGAAAAGTTGCTAAATAAGGCAATCGAAGCATTTTTACTGCCCCAAAACGTGTCGACAGACACAAAAAAAAAAAAAAAAAAAAAAAAAAAAAACACACATCATTGTAAAATCAATACATTCTTCACTCCGTTCAGAATGGCTGGCGTTTTGTAATTTTTATAGGTCATCATCATCTACAAAACACACACACGGTATAAAAACATTTCAATGTAACGCTTTGTTATTTTTTTTTTTTCCATGAAGACAATTAATTAATAAAATCTTGATTAAAATATTAATTTATCACGAGTCATCTCGACTACCTCATACTTCTTTATTTATACATCCCCTATCTTTTATGATTTCGCTTAACCTTTTTAAACATATTTATTGCTTACATGTTAACTGATAATACTGGTAAAATTATTTTCTTACGTTCTAAAAATGTATATTACTCTATTTCCTTTTGTGACATGAATGTACAGGTTTTTTTTTTTATGTGCCTTTTTTTATGCCTCTTGTAGCCTGAATTTATTATTATCGATATTGCTTAATATTACAGACGTAAGCTCGGTAAAACGGAGCTAATCCGACTACCAAAAATATGAACCAATAGCATTTATCCAATAGCTTAGCCAATTTTAATTAACTCAAGGAGATTTGTGTGATCTATAACTGTAAAATTAATAAAATAAAAACATTTTAATTTTGAAATAATGTTTCTTATATTTACTTATCAATTTGTGTTAAATAGCACGTCGTATATTGATCGATAAAGGTCATAGAAGACATCAGTTCTGGTAGATAACATTTAATAATTACTATCGGATTTTTCATGTGGTACTGCTTACAGCACAATATTTTATTCTCATAGAGTGCTAAAAATATTCATTCTTATAAAACGGGAAATTTCAAACTGCCCTCCAGTGTTCATAAAATAAATGTTTCACTTTCAATACTATAAGTATATTGAACAGTGAGAACAATAAAACATAAAATTCCCTTTAACACTAAAAAAAATCAGCTAGTTATTAATAAAAAGTTAATATGTAAATAAAAAAACTTTGATTAATGAATAGTACCTTTTTATTAAGACTATTTAAACGCTTGAAGAATTGCTCCTAAAAATGTCATATAAATATTACATTGAAACCAAATTAATTTTAAGTATTCAATTATTTTACAAAAGTTAATTTGACAAAATAACAGTTAAATCATGAAAATACAAAGTAAAATATCACTGTTTAAATTAATAATGATAGTTCACTTTTCTTATACATTTTTATTCATAAAACAAAAAGCAATGTAATTTATACTATGTTAATAAAATCATATTCGTGTTCATTAATTATCAGTTTATTTAAAGATGTATTTTAAAAATACTTTATGCTGTTGAAAATGTTATCCTTAATTATAACCAATTCACAAATTTCTTAAATAATCTTTAATATTATTCTTTTTACAGAATTTTCCTTTAACCAATCAACATTATTACAATATGTACAAAGTCAACGGTTTCTCTGTGACATTGTATTCTTTGTTGAGTGTATTTCCGATACGCCTGTAATATGAGAGCACTGAATTTTGTATCGGCAGTACACTGATACAACTTTTGTTGTGGTTATTTTCAACAAAAATTCAGAAGAAAATTAACATCTATGGTTGTCGAATTAAAACTTTTACTAAATGTTAATTTATTATAGGTCCATTTTAAATATAAGTATTTTATTTATGTCGCATCCATATAGTGAAATCATTCATTTAATGGATTGGATACCCAGATAGTGAAATTCATCCAGATCGTGAATTTTGAGGAAAATACATTAAATGTACAATAATTATGTAGTATACCCATACTTATTATTGAGTAATTTGTGTAATTGCTATAAAACAAAATGTTGATGTTATTTAGCAATAAATATTTAAGTAATTAAGTACATATAATTATAGTATTATAACTACTTTTCCATATTGTTTTATGAACAAAAGTATATCATTTATATCATATTACATTATTTTAGATTCTGAACGGAGTGAAGAATGTATTGATTTTACAATGATGTGTTTTTTTTTTTTTTTATTTTTTTTTTGTGTCTGTCGACACGATTTGGGGCGGTAAAAATGCTTCGATTGCCTTATGTAGCAACTTTTCTGAAAGGAAAATGAATCTATTTGGAACTTTGGGGGGTCAAAAGTAAAAAATAATTTTTTTTTTTTAAAATAACGATAAAATTTTTTTGGCCGGACAGAAAATCTTGAAAATTTAATATAAGGTTTCTTATAAGTTGATCCTTAACTGATAAAAAAAAATCTAAAATCGTAAGTCACAATTTTTTTTTAAAGTGCTCAAAGTTCCAATTTATACGAAATGTGTAAAAATCACGATAATTTGCAAGTTATTTTGTAGATAAAAATTCATAAAATTTTTTCTGTTCATACTTAAGGTTCAACATTTTCACATTAGGTTATCTATAAGCTACTCTACAAAAATCTTTAAAAAAATTTCTACCGGACTTAGAGGAAAAAATTTTATGACTGTTTGAAATTTAAATATTTGGCTCTTACAAAATACTTGAAAATTTAATAGAAGATTCCACAGAATGTCATTTAAAAATTATTAAAATCCATAGGCACAATTTTTTTTATAAGCGTTTGAACAGCGAATATTGACATAAAATTACATGTAAAATATAATATAATGTATAATATTCTAGACTGACAAACTATGTTGCTGTATGCAACATACAACTGCCAACCCATCCTTATTGAAAAATATATTTATCGTTTCAAAATAAAATATACTTTTTACAATATTTATAAATAACAATGTATTATATCCTAGACAAACATATTAACTCCGTTCAGAATCGTTATTCGTATACAATGATATCTATCATTGCATTCAAATTTAACAAATCCATTGTAATAATGACCTATCCTAAAAACGAGGTGCATTCCACCCCCAACTGTACAGCAGAGCGAGGCCCATCCGGTTCTTTTTTTTTATTAATTTTTTTATTTTATTTTTCATAAAAAATCATACGTATATTATATTTTATTATATAAAAAATTATATTTTAACAAAATAATAATTTGATTGATATAAACATTTATTTATTTTTACATGATGATTGATTATGACATCAACATAGCATATTATTTTTAAAACATGCAAACTTACTTGATTTTAATATACTTTATTCTATAAAAACAATTTTAATAATAATTGGTATAGGAATCTTCAGGCTTTTTTGATACCGCAATTGCTTTTTTATGACCAATTACACCCAAATACTATTTAGAGTATTGAAGTATGTTTAAGTATCAAAAAAAACTAATTTATGACCTTTGTGTATTGCTTTACTCTATTGTTAAAGTAGAGTTCGAAAATAACGTTTGTTTCACTACTTATATGTTCTTACAGTCAACTTGTCCACTGTTGTGTAACAAACTGTAGATCTAAAAGGACCCCTCAAACGCAAATATTTCAAATATCATTGTTATTGTGGGTAGTTTATATGGAACAGAATTTCAATCATAAAAATGTAAATGTGTAGAAAGATAAAAAACAAAATTGAAAACTGCAATCACCGTTATTAG
Source organism: Sipha maydis (assembly GCA_034509805.1). Classification (NCBI taxonomy): domain Eukaryota; kingdom Metazoa; phylum Arthropoda; class Insecta; order Hemiptera; family Aphididae; genus Sipha; species Sipha maydis. The sequence continues at coordinate 2,637 of JASXSY010001337.1, read as the reverse complement.
ATTTCGTTATTTCATTATATTATTAAATATTGTTCGATATATTATACGCATGAATTTATATTGTATATAATTTATTTATATTGTATATAATTTCAATAAATCATTTGATTCCATGGTTATTTAATATTATGCTGGTCCCCAGAGATAATAAGTATAATACAATGCGTATTTAAGATTCAGTACTCGAATTTTTTTCGAGAAAATATGCATGTACTTTCGTAGTATTGATAAAACTATAAGATTATTATATTGTTAGTGGCCGTGCTTCCGGCAGTAGTATAAAATTGAGATTCCAGTATCGGCCTTTTGTTATTTAATCAGATGTCGTACTTAATTTATTTTGACTGTTGTATAACAAAAAGAAAAAAACTCTTATCAACCAATGTTATGAATTTTCTTTTCACAAATGAGATATTACATGTTTATATTTCCCCTTAAATTATAAGATATTCGTCTCATTGTAAATTTAACATGCAGACCACACACGATTCGATTCATTTATGTATCGAATTTAAACCATAGATTTTTATAAAGGTTTCATCGTTGTGTGTATAAAAATAAAATTAGGTTTTGTAAAACATATCCATATTTAATGTATACACTCTTTTGTATACATATATAAAGTTGAACTACTCGGCTTTACCACTGCGCAACTATGAAATAAATTGTATCGTGTGTTTTCACCATTTATTTCACCATGTAATTATTACGCATAAAAATGCTAAATACTTAATAATTAATGAATAATTTTCAACATTATTATTGAACTTGGAATAAAATTTAGATTATATATTCAATGTGATTTAAATCCACAAACTTTGTGTTACGAAAGTTTACGATGTTAATACCAAATTCGATGACTAGTCATTAAATGATCAGGGTTTGATTAGTAGATATGGTTTGTCGAACATGTAATCTGACCGGTTTGTGAGTATAATAATTTGGTAAAAGTTATACTATATTTCGATAATATTGGACTACAAATAATCAAAAGAATGTCTATCAATTTAGGTTTTCACATTTGTATTTGTATCGTTAAACAATATACCACAACACCAAAAGCAATTACTTATTACATTGTCTAATTAACACTTTGGGCATTATTCACTATATCTAGTCAATATTATAATTATTTAAACTGGCTGGTTTTTTTTTTGACATTATTCTTAATGTTTAGGCATTATGAATATGATAAAGATAATAGTATCAGATTATTCACATTTCCGGTAACATGTAGCTTAAGAATACCGATCTTAATTTATCGTACGCATTTAAGTTTGGCGCTATAAAAAAAATAAAATTTTTATAATTTTTTTTCTGAAAAATCCGGAAATTATCATCATAACCACTATCGCAACATTTGCCAAACATTTTAACACACGAATACGTTTTATACATCATCGCCAATGCAATTATACCATTGAGATCTTCGCGTTCGTTTTTATAATAAATATCGTGAGTTATATTGAAAAATGTGCAAATACTTATTACGATATCGTGTTATTGTAGCGCGTGTGCTCTCTTCGTGTACGAAGACACTTATTGTACGAGTACACAGCGGATACAAATATTCTCATTTAACAATGTAGATAAATTTAATGCAACAGCCGTATAATACTATTGTCGTTCGAGACGTACACTATATGTCTCGTATATGTACCATAACTTAATTGTTTTATTTTTTTACGAAACTTAAAAGAGTTAAAGCTTAGAGGCTTAATGTGAATCGCGTAAACCTAGCTGCGGTGTCTATATATTAGTAAAATATTTGAAAAACGCATATTTCTCACGATTTTATGTTTTCCGTTACATTCTAGGAGTAGAAAATCTATTAAAATTGTATGTCTTTAGAATCGGGATGGCCAAACTGCAGCACATGTTGTTATTGAATGGCGCACTAGTGTCAGATAAAATAACATACCTAATTAATAAATATTATTAGATTATTATTGTAGCAGTGGAGTTTCCCGGCTATTATTCCTATACGAGAATTGTTACGATGCAATAACAATTCCAAGTGTGTATTAAATTACTAGAATAATAAAGTTGATCGTGTCATATTGGTTATATTATACGTTAGCGAGTAATTTGTGTCGTTATTGTGTGTGATCTAAAGCAAGGGTTCTCAACCTTTTAAGGTACATATCTTTCATATTATTCTCTGTCACACTTTTCACCATAATAAGATTGAATTATGTTAAATATATATATATATATATATATATATTTTAATATATACATCATAATATTATTAAGTAGATGCAAATTAATTAGAGTGTTAGTTCCGCTAGTTCTAATCAATTGTGACTCGATTATATAACAAAATAATCAAAAATAACGTTTTCATGGTTTGTTACATTTTAAAAATGTTCACGCCTCCCTTCTTAAGAGATTGCACCCACTGATTAAGAACCACTATTCTAAAGTTTAGATCAAAAACCGAATTGATCTGCATATTTTACACTAATTTTTATATTTATTATTTCAATAAATTTCGTTGAAAGAAAAACACAAACACATACACACATAATATATTTAAAAACTTTGTTTTAAGTTAAGAGGCGTTTAGTGTAGCTATTATTTTTGACTGAACACTATAAGAATCAAATGATAAACGCTTCGCATAAATAATAACCC
>JASXSY010001336.1:0-123945 GCA_034509805.1 Sipha maydis | reverse complement strand
TTTGAAAATGCCTTAATTTTAAAATATTCAAACCAAATATATAGGAATTGGAGAAATTTAACTGACCCATTTTAAATAGACATAATCACAAACTTTAATTAATTTTCGAAAGTATTATCACATTATTAGGTCGATCAGCATGGACAAAAAACTAGAATATTTTGGTTAAAATAACCACCAATATAAAATAAATATCCCTGTAAATATGAATTTTCTCAAATAGTTTTTAAATATTCACGTGATAAAAAGCAATTAGTCTATTTTAACTATTCTGATCTATATTATTAAATACATGAAAAACCCAGTTGTTTACTCTTGAGATGGCCAAGCTTTTACGCTAGACCAAGATTTAAAAAAAAACATTGTTCTAAAATAGCCTCAACCTTAATATATTCAAGTACAATATACACATTCCACTTAATGCAATATTTTTTTTTTTACATATAAGAAAAATGTTTGTTTTATTTTATATGCATGTACTACCTATATGACTTCATGAACCTCAGGTTAATAACACTGTTCTAGACTTTTTTTTTTCTGTTTTCTCAGACAGAATTTCACTAAATTAATATGTTGTTTAAGATTATATATATCATGATTATAAGGTTCGAATAAAACTGATTACAAACTAGTATGTTTTTTCCTTGCAGGGCTTTGAATAGTATTTATCTATAACGGACTGATTAAAATATATCAAAAATAAAATGTAGTAGCAGTTTAAAGTAAAAAAAATATACCTCAATAGTCATTACAATCCAGAGAAACATTAGACATAGTAATTAAACTAATTTTTTATAAAATATTAATTACCTTATTATATTCCTTTCGAAATTCAGCAAGACAGTTAACGGAGCAAAATTCTTTTTTCCCATTCTGTGTAGGTAAGACATAGTTCAAAGGATGTTTAGAGTCATTGCACATAGTGCATGTAGACTTGGCCTTTGGGGGGCGACCTAAAAAATATATTATAAACATATTTTTATGATTATAAAAGTTATAATAAATATAATATTTTTAATTATTTAAAATAATACAAATCAAAATTTAGGAGCTTATGTTAATTAAAATAAAAATGTATTAAATTCATAAATTTAATAATAAGACAAAATGTTCTATCCCACATACATTACACAAGTATCTTAAATGGTTTGAACATGTTTGAAAAGGAAATTATCAAAAGTTATAGAAAATAACCATTTGAAAAACCAAGAACGAGATGAATAATATTGTAGCTTAAAAAAAAAAACAAATACAACTTGACACGCCATATGAGAGAGAAAAGTAGAAAGGTTTCATGGTAGCAATGGTTCTCAATAGACCTCCAAAATTAATAATTATAATTATAGATATATATATTACTCACCTAATAAATATTAAAATTATAATAGTTACAATAAAATAAATTAAATTATATTTTTTTTCACAAAATAACTACATAATTAAAATTTTAAAAATAATATTGTATAGGTAATTTTTAAAGAGCTGAAACATTTTTTTGTTCTAACCATTTGTATAATTTAAAATTAAAATTGCGAAAGTGATCATCAAAAATAATAAAAAAATTAAAAACATCAAAAAGTATAAATTAAAATTAAATTATAACAGACTGAATTTTTTCAGATAAATATTCTATAATTGGAACTACATTTTTCTTAAATAAAATGCAGAAATATCCAAATTATTAATTAACCATGACCTATTTATTAATCATTTGTTATCATTTGTCAATTAATTATTAATAATAATTTCCATTTTTAATGAATTTTAAAAAAACTCTACTAAATTATTTTTTTCTGATATTTAAAGTAAATCAATTATTTGTATTAATAATTACAGTATACTATATAAGTGTAATACATTTTTATGACATAAATTGTTTGTACATAGTGTGATGTTATTTGTTATAAAAATATTAAATTTATATATATATATATATATATAGCTTAAACATACCTCTCATCTTATTGGTTTGCATTAGTACAAAATTATATCTACCACCAGTTCTCAATTTTCAATCTAAAATACCAAAAAATAATTGCTCTTTTAAAACAAATTATATAAATTAATTAAAACAAAACCATGAATAATTTTTTAAATAAATATAAAACAAATTAGTTTACAATACTTTTGATTTAATGAATGAACTAAGTCGTTCAACTTTGAAAATAAAATAAAATTATATAGTACTGTAATTGTATAAAAACTATGAACCACTTAAAATAAAAATATTTATTTTATTCAATGTTACATTAATTAAAATAAAAAAAAAAAACTAGAATTAAAATGTACAAAAACTTTATCCAGATGGATATGATTGTTCATCATTGTCGGTAATTTGTTTATGAACTTGAATTATTTAAATAAAGGCTCAAATTAAGTCCTTAATAATAAGAAATTTACTTACAAGTCAATACAAAACTTTTGAAGTGTACGGTCAAACTAGGACAATTGTTTTTAAAGTTGATTAGATAAATAACATTATCGGCTTTTTGAGAATCGCAAGAAAAACGTCAACAAAAGAAGTTGATCCGCCATTGGCCGGATATGATAGATAACAGGGGTTTACAAACTGCAAAGCATATGCCATACACATACATTCATGGAACAAAATTGATATCTCAAATGATATGAGTTCTCAACTATTTCCACTATTATAATTTAATTATATTATAATTCTTATTATAAGTTAAAAATACATAAATTATAAACAGTTCAGACTTCTTCTAGCCTTCTGTTATCGACCATTAGCGATATTATATTATATCTATTCATTATTATACCCATTTATCTTGGTTAACTACCAATTTGTAAAATAAAGGCAATATACATATAATTCTATTTCGTTTAATTTCAAGCAAATGAACCAATAATTACATGACATTGATATTAAAAAAGTTTAAGATTTAAATATAATCATCACCAGATAATGTATTAGCATACTGTTAAATACTAACACTTATTGTTAAGTATTTGGTAAACGTTGTAACTAGATGTAAATATGTGATATATTTCATATAGTTTAAAACGATTTTCTGATTAAAAATGTTTATAGACCTTTAACTATGATAGGATTATTGGCTACAAATAATTAATTACAGTTATTAAATTATTACTGAACACATAAACTATTAGTTTTTTTTTGTATTTTACTTAGAGTAACAATGCCATTATTTATTAATTAATAAGAAAAGGTTGAAATAAGCATAAATAATTAATTGTTTAAACCTATAATACCTATAAGAATATTAAAAATTGATTTATACATTTGTATACTAAGTTTAAATAATAAATGGGGTACGTGTGATCCATTAAATTTATATTACATTAAGTACATGGAATAAGAAATATTTTATTGATAATAATTGTTTACTTGATAACTGATAATAAACTTTTATTTTCAGAAAAGGGAAGAGTACAAAAACGGGAAAATACCACCCACTGTAAGCACTGCTCGTAAACATAAATAATTATGCCTATAGTACTGCTTCAATAGTAACATTTTATGTAATATATTACTTGATAAAGTAATTGATAAGAACTGTTGAATGTGAACTGTTCAGTGTAAATTGTCATTATCTGATTTTGTTATTAAAAATTTAAGATTTTAACTCCACATATTTATAATATTTCTTAACATATTTCAAAACGTAATAATTAATTCATTACAAACAACTTAAAAGAACATATTCATTCACTTAAATTTGCTTCAAGTCCTTATTGTGGACTTGTTTTTTGGTTTGTAACAAGTGTGACCACACCCATCGAAAATAGGCCTATCCGATACTGCAGTCATGGACATGATGATCTCCAACCTGCAACAGCAGCGGCAAATTACAGAACAGCTTCGAAGAGAAGCAGCTGTGAAGCGTATACCCGTTTCACAGGCAATACAAGATATTATTAAGTATATCAGGGAACGGGAAATGGAGGATTGTTTAATGATTGGCTTTTCATCACAGAAAGCTAATCCATTCAGAGAAAAAAGCAGTTGTGCAGTTATTTAAACTGAATTTTCATTTAAGTTTCCCTAATATTAATATTGAAACAAAATAAAAATAATTAACTTAGATTTTTTTTATAATAATCAAGATCAATTATAATTAATTTAATACATAATATCATATTTAATTAGTTGTATATCAATGAATATTAAATTGTATGTATATTGTCTAATCATTTTATTTTGATATAATAATATATAATATATGATATTCATATTACATATTGTATTTTTTTTTTTTACTTCACATTTTAGGTAATAATTTATTAAATAACATTACAACATTTTACCCCTATTCATTTATAAGCCATTTGGTTCTTAGATTTAAGGTAATTGTTTTTTTTTTAAGTAAATTGTAAATTGTCATAATCATAATACTGGAGGTACAAGTTATTGCTGCTTTTGAATTGCCAGAATAAACTATATTACCCTTAAAATTTAAATTAATCAAATCAGTTTGTATCTTGTGTGCTTTTTAAATAAAAATGTAAACATGAGACCTTGAGATAAGTATTTTTTTTATCATTATAGATATTTTTAATAGATTTGTGGATTCATTCTAGGTTATAATGATATTGTTGCTAAATGAAATAAAAAAAATTAAATATTTAAATATGTGTACTAACGTAAAACTAGAATACTAATTATTTATCATGTTAATAATGTTTAATCATTTAATTAAGATGGTAAACTCTCCCGTGTACATATTATGGTTAAATTAAATAAACATTAAATTCATTGTTTTGGATTGTTGGTTAAAATATATATATAAATTATAAGGGTTCTTTAATTTTCAATTATTAAATTACATTAAAAAATACAGTCAAATCTCATGAAATCTAAATTTAGATTATACAATTTTTGATTTTTATAAGTATAAATTTAAACTTAGAAAGAGGAAGCATAGTTTTTTTTTTTAAAATTAATGTTGATAAACTAAGTGTTTATGATTGAAGAATTAATAAAATCATGTTTTATTTAAAAGGAAACTACAAATTTTACTCCTTTTAATGCTATCCTTTATAGAAATCTGTGGTAAAATACAGGATTTAATCATTTTTTGCAAAACCATAACATTGTATCAAATACTAATGTAGTTCCTAAAGATAGCAAATATGCATAACTATGCACTAATAAAATATAAATATGCTGTGAAAGACAAGTGGATCGAAATATGCAACATAACAATTTTACTTTTATACTCTTTGGGTCATAAAACAAATTTCAATCCCACTCTGTAATTTTTATTATTAAAGGAAAAATAATGATAATGCATAAACATTCAATCTTTGGTGATCACTGTGTCGTGCAATAGTTGTATTTTGTTATAATTATTAATATCACATTTTTTTTAAAAATCATGTCTCAAGAAGTTATTTGTTCAATAATATGAGAAATATTATTTTCAGCATTTTCTAGTATGTGTCAGAATATATTATATACATATTAATTAAATATATACATTTATTTTTCACACGTTACAACAATGGGAAAGAATTGTGTCTCTATAGAATTTATATAGAGTTCTAAAATGCAGCATTTGTAGATTCTAACCAGAAATATTTTTGATGCACTGTTTGATGCAACTATCAAAACTTGATAGTGTAATAGTTAACAGAGTGACAGTACTTGTATATATACACAATGAAAGGTCTTAGACAGTGATTGTTTTGGCTGTTGAATGTTAAGGTCACCGTGTAAAAGGGACTTAAGACATTGTTCCTAACCCCCTGTCCTATACCATAGTTATGGGCTTTTGGTATGGAATTGAATAATTAAATGTATATTGTATTATGAAAACTGTTACAAAAAAATTAACAACAGTTTAATAACAATAATACCTTTAATCAAATATATTTAAACTAATAATTTGCAATACAAATTCTGCTCTAGTTGTCTAGGAAAATAATGAAAATCATTATTATAGATAAAGTATAAATTAATAGAATTTAAAAATAATAAAATCAATTTGAGTTGAAATAAAATTCTCTACAATTGTTAATATATTTCCCTTCATTTTTAATTTAAACATAATATAGTTTCTGCCAACCATTGAATACATTTAATATAATATACTAAAATAATGATTTATTTTGTAATCCCAATGACCCCACAAGCAATTCTGGCTCCAGCATTTCCTGTAGTTGCACTTAATTCATGACCTCCTTTGCCTAAATCATCTTGGTCAGCATGTACCTATAACATTAATATTTATCATAATATGGTTAATAATGGTAAATAATATAAATTTTTGATGAAAATAAGTGACTAAATAAAATGCTAACTTTAATACTAGTTATAAATTTGAATAATTAAATATTATTTATTATATTTAACATACAAATAAATTACATGATTATTATAAACAGATTTTTAGTTAGTATTTACTTCAAGTATCAATAATTAATATGGGTTTTTATTTCCTAAATTAAGTCATATTTTTAAATTTATATTTTGATCTTATTTAATTAAAAAACTGATATAAAAATAATGTCTTAATACAATATAACATAATGTAAGTTAAAAATTATACTTACATTTTTATATTGTATTAAGACATTATTTTTATATCAGTTTTTTAATTAAATAAGATCAAAATATAAATTTAAATGTACAATTATTTAAACATATTTAAACCGTGTACATATTTATAATTGAAAAATATATTTAAATATTTATAATTTGAAAAATTAATTTAGGAAAATTAAAACCAACAAAATATTATGATTTATTTTCATGGCTGGAGATTATGTTAGTGCAATATAAAATTATTTACCACTAAAGTACGACCTATGATGTTAAGAGGTCCTGTAAGCGAAATCACTGAATCACTGATATTAACTGTTGTTACTGATGAACCAGCAGATTCAATATTACCCAAGTCACCAACATGTCTTATTTCATCAGTAGGAGCTCCATGAGTTTTTCCAAAAGGATTAAAATGTGGACCTGAACTCATGCACCCTAAAATTGATATAATATAATAATATGTACCTAATATATCTGTACACAATTTATAAATAAAATAGAACACAGAAAATTGTGTTAAAATTGTTAACAGTACAAAATTAATAAAACATAGCATTACAATTGAATCCATAAACACTCTTAGACAGAGCATCAGTATAGAATGACTAAAATTATGCATAGTAAAACTTATTCAATAGCATATTGGGGAACTCAACACTAGTTTGCATGCTGGTAAGGCTCATAGTATTTCATGAATAAAACAAAGTCAATTAAGTTTAGTAAAAACATGAATAACTATTGGCTCAATCTATTAGTATATATTTATTTAATATATATTTTAGTCTATGGTTAATTTATAATTATTAAAATTAGGTAACTCAAATTACATCTTAAATTCTTCAAATACTTTTTCTTTCCAATCAACAATTTGTCACAACTGTATTTTAGTTTTGTTAACATTTTGATGTTTTTACTTTATTTTAATCATGAATAATATTTGTATAAATTGTATAGTTTAATTATAATTATGAATTGGCAATAATATTATGATATTATGGATTCAAAGGCATTTTAGGATGTTTCCTCTATCAAACATAATAGACATGAATTCATAATTAATACAAAAACATATTTAATGAGGTTAAATGGTCAAAGGTTATATTACAATGGTCACGAGCAATATTTAATATAAACAAATAATTTACTTGTAGGATATAACAGATAAGATTAATTAAACACATATATTGATTCTTATAACTTTAAAATAAATTTTAAATTTAAATTTCTGTCTACTATTTAATTCAGAAATAAATGTATTAAACCGAACACCCTTTATTTAAAATATATTCAATTGATAAGAGCTGTTATACTAGTGAATTTCTAGTTAACAAAATTTTAATTAGGTTATTCATAAAATATTATATTATTTTATAGCATAAAAAAAACAATAAATATAAAAATAAGTGTTCAATAAATAGATTTATACAACATTGTTGAGGTTTTACTATTAAATAGAATACAGAATAGACAAAATACTAAAATTTATTAAAGGAGACTCATATATAATGCTACATGATACCTATGCCAAGTTAAAATGTTTTTAACGCACATTTTGACACTTTGTTGAATTTTCGCACAAACATTTTTCTTCAGCTTACCATTAGTGTTGTCGCCATATTCATGAATATGAAAACCATGAAGACCTTTTGATAAACCAGTTATTTCACCAGTAACTTCAACAGGAGCTTTATCATCCTGAATATGAGTTATTACATTTATAAATGAATAACATTTTAAAATTATCAACAATTTATATTGTAAAAAATATAATACTTACATTTTGCGAAAAAAAAATGGTGCCCTTAACATTTTCGCCATTCAAAACACAAACTGCCTTAGCCATTTTTAAAATAATTATTTTAAAAAGTACCGTCAATATATTTTATACTTTTGTGGGTTGATACGAGTTTAAAATCGGAAGAAGAACCAATACAATGTTCACCTACTCACAGAATGACTATACCTTATGAACGAATGTAATAATTGCTTAATACGTAACCTCAAGCACAAAACGAGACTCTTGAAGTATTGAACATTAAAATTCGAATATCATATCATGATTAAACTTAGGTACGGAAACGGAATACGATATAATATTGTAACTATAAATGGAAAAAGCGAAATATGTATTCTCCCGGACTATATATTAGATCCGTCATTAATATGAAGTTTATAACGACATTATACGAGTTCTCGAATTATGATTGTCGACTACCATGTATATATATATATATACATCATATCGCTCATGTTTATTATTACCATTGATTTTAGAATATATAATATGTACATTCTAAAATCAATGATTATTACTTAGTATTCCTAAATACATAAAAATATATGGGTTTATAATTATATTTGATAATTGAAATACTTAATTCTACAGCACGATTTTAAATATTTGTTATAATTCAAAAAGTATAAGTCGCAGATTTTTGAAATTTCTACCAGCTGTTAAGATTGGCATTTCCTTTATGTCATATTTTTTTCAAAATATTATATTGATTTTTAAGCCACTTATAGGCATTTTAAATATTCGTTTTTTTTTACATTCGGTGATAAAAAAATTTGGCTCCTACAAAATACTTGAAAATTTAATAGAAGATTCCACAGAAGTAGTTCTTATTGTCATTCAAAAATTATTAAAATTCATAGGCACAATTTTTTTTTATAAGCGTTTGAACAGCGAATATTGACATAAAATTACATGTAAAATATAATATAATGTATAATATTCTAGACTGACAATTGATATCGGTTTTTTTTAAATGCTCTAACTCAAAAACAAAAAACCACAACAACTTGAAATTTTCACCAAATCTTTATATTGACGTTTTCTATACATGGTTAAGTTTTCAAAGTATTTTGACATATTTTGACTTATTTATAGACAATTTTTCTATATTTTTCGTTTCAAAATAAAATATATTTATTACAATATTTATAAATAACAATGTATTATATTCTAGACTAACATATCATCTGCGTTCAGAATCGTTTTTCGTATAAAATGATACCTATCATTGAATTCAAATTTAACAAATCCATTATAATGACCTATCCTATGAAGAGTCGCACTCCACCCCCAAGTGTACAGCAGAGCGAGGCCCATCCGGTTTTTTTTTTTTTAGTTATGTATGTATTAATGTGATATGTATATTTATTTATATGTTCATATTTTATTTACATACCTTTGTATGGTATTTTTATTTATATATAATAACTAAAAACGAAAAATGGTTTCAAAATGTTTTTCAATAACTCCAAAAGCCTACATAATACGCGTAAACGGGCTCGAAAAACATACATAGTTTATCTTATTAGTTCGTGTATGTAAGTATCTAATATATTATAAAAGCGCAGATTGTATTTTTAAATTATTTATATTATCAGTACGCGGAAAACGAGATACCAAAAATCGCCGCAACGGAACACTAATGTTGGTGAGGTGATGAGTAGAGCAGGAGGTCTATAAACTGTGTAAACGCACGCGCATGCACATGTCATTGATCAACAAACTAATGAAGTATTCAATACGCCATTTGACAGCCAAAAAATGACTTTACGGGAATAGGGATAACTCATTATCAATTAAATATTTTAAAAAAAAATTTTTGCCTATTGATTAAAGACAATACTCTACAGCCCGCATTGAACTCAGATATTTTAATTTCAATTTTAAATAATGGGAAAAATTTGGTAAAAAAAAAGCATAAAATATACTTTTTTTAAAGACTAATTACAAATGTTGAGAATAAAATATTGAAAAACAGAGTTCAATGCGGGCTGTAGAATGTTCCCTTCTATTAATTAAAAAAAAAAAAAAAATTGGTTGATCCTAAAGGACAGGATCATTATTCCCGTAAAGCGTATTTTAGTGGGCTAAACGACATCGGCACCGGGCGCCTTAAAAGAATCTAGTGTATTGATTACAATATCGTATAGGTATTAGTTTTTTAGCTTACGAAAGTTATACAAAATAAATTAGGTTACGTATATTTATAATAATATAATTTGAATTCTAACTTATTATTTCTTAAAATTTTGGTGTAATTTATAGATATTCTTAACATTTTAAACATCCAATGATGCCCAATATTTTACATTCAATATTTACCGATGAACTAAAATGTAACGGAGTACTTGTCGCATAATCTATTTTTTAAAAAACGTGTGTCCTGTGAGGGATGGACATGCATACATTTTAAATCAACGTGTTCCTCATAAAAAAAAAAAAAACATATTTTCGATAACAAAAAATGTTTTTACAAAAATTGTATAAACCCGAAACCTAATTTTTAATTTCTGTATACATATATAAAGGGATGAATCAAATTATTATTCCAAAAAATTTCAATTCGAAGATAAAAATAACGCAGTCTCATACACTTTCATATAATTTAGCGATGCATAAAATATTGTCTATTATAATTTAATAATTTCATGGTTCATAATTAATGTGAGAATAGGTTTAGGGATATTTATTTAAAAATAAATATTCTAATATTTTCAATAGATTAATTTTTGTGAAGACATTGGATCATATCACTTGACCAAAGCCTCTAAAAAATTTGTTTTTAAATATTATTAATTAACCCATTCCTTTCAATTAACAATCCATACCAAAACAGAAGACTTATTGTAGGTCTTATTTATACTACAATACATAAAATCAAGAGGTTTATGCGATACTACTTCTGGTAGGTTAGGTTACCTTAATGTATAGTAATTTCATATAACACTTTAGAACAGACTATTCCACACCACTGATACTTGGTAATTTTGATTTTTGTTAATTGCCAAGAATTATTATTTCAGTTCACGTATCAGACATAACATAATATATATTATATTGTTACAGTAAGTAGTAGTGCTGGGCACTACCGGGTGAATATAACTAAAGTTTTTTATAATTTTTTTTTTTTTTTTTGCTTTTGGGGGGGGATGGCTATGCCGTTTACTATACCAGGCTTTCGCCTTTACTAGTGGATGGAATTTGAGATGGATTTACGATTATTGGTTAGTCCAAGTAAGTGGGTAAGGTTTGAGTTGTTTTGTGGTAGTTGGTGGGGGTGAGTTTTGCCTAGAAGTCGGATATGGGCATGTTTTGAGAAAGAGTTTTTATAGAACATTGATTTGGATTGGGACTGAATAGAGGTTTGGACAGATTCAATACGGCTCCAATGTGAGGGGCCGATGAAAGGGGCCCAGAAGGAGCCAGCATATGTAAGAATAGGGGTTACGTATAGTTTAAGTATGTTGAGTTTAGTAGTCAATGGGATGGGGCTTGTACGGTTAAGTATAGGGTAGAGTATACCGCGAGTGTGGGTAGCCTTTCGAGTTATGTTTAGGACATGTTGACCGAAGTTGAGTTTGAGACCTATTGTGACGCCGAGGTATTTGGCTTGTTTAGACCAGTTAATTGTGTGATAATGACAAAGTTATTAATCTATGACTTTTATCGCATGCGAGAATTAGTCGCATGATTTCAAGAATTGGCCCCCTGGACCAATTTGGCCAATTTTTTTTTTTTTTTTTAATGTTTGTTGAAGTCCAAGGAGGGTTTTTACAGCGAGAAAAATTCGAATAATTGCTGGGAAGACATTAAAAACAGCCCTTTTCTTTTTAAAACAGTCCTTACTATAATATGGATAATATAATATTGATCGTCTCCATGGCAATGTAATCACTGATCAAGAACATCATCTATGGTGGTCAATTATTTGTGAACTCTCTGTTAATGAACGATTAAAATTATAATGATTTGGTAGATGAACAATTTACAATGCCATTACATTTTTTATTCATTATTCGTGTATGTATATTATTTAAAGACGTACATTTTTACTAAAAAAGTTAAGAGTGTTTTGCGGTCAGCACCCCATTTAAAATGGCTCACGGATTTGATTATATTTAGTTTTTTGGATGACGTTGCTTTCAATTTTTTAATGTGTTCTTTCCAGTTAAGTTTGTCATCGAATGTTAATTCTAGAAGGCGGAGGCTTTTTATGTTGGGGAGGGTATTTCCTTGCATTTTTATCTCGAGAATTTGGGTTTTCTTCTGTCGATTGAATAAAATGGATTGGCACTTTGAGGGGGAGAAAATGAATCCTGTCTTTTTGGACCATCGGCTGATGCTGTCGATTGATTTTTGCATGAGTGAGCTGGTAGTTTTGATGTTTGATCCAGAGAGATACAGGCTGCAGTCATCGGCATATAATATAGTTTTCACGGGTGCTTTTATGTATTTGCTAATATCGTTGATAGCTATTAAAAAAAGAGTTACACTTAATGAAGATCCTTGTGGCAATCCACTTTCTGTTCCGAATGTCGATGAAAGAGTATGTCTGAATTTGACCTCAAAGGTTCTGTCGGCTAGGAAGTTGTTTATAAAATTGAGTATTTTTCCTTTGAAATTCCATTTGTGGAGCGTGGAAAGTACTCTATGTACCCATACCATGTCGTAAGCTTTTGCGATGTCTAGGGATACCATTAATAAGTGGTTTTTTTTTCAAGCGCCTTGCATATGCTGGTGCGGATGATTGTCAGAAGATCTGAGGTGGATCGGTTTTTGCGGAAGCCGAATTGATGTGATGAAAGGAGGTTAAGGGTTTCTAGATGCCATGTAAGTCTAGAGTTAATCATGCTTTCGAGCGTTTTACTCATTGTATTTAGAAGGGATATTGGTCTATAGTTATTGATTTCGAAAGGACATTTGCCAGGTTTAGGGATTGGGATTATATGAGATGTTCTCCATTGTTTTGGAAAAATGCAGTTGATCCAGATGTTGTTGAATATTTTGAGTAGAATGTTAAGTGAGGATAGCGACAGGTTTTGGAGGAAAGAAAATGGTATTCCGTCTAGGCCGGTGCTTTTACTGGTTTTATTTTTCAGAGAGGTATATAGTTCAATGATCGTGAGAGGAAAGTTGATTGGGTTGTCCGGGTCATCTGCTTCAAAATTGATCGGGGAGTTAACTTCGACTGTAGTTTTTAGGGTAACAAAGTCTTTATTATAGTTTTCATTGCTGTTGTTCCATTGGAAGAAGGTCCCAAAGGCGTCTGAGATTTCTTTTTTATCAGCAGGGCTCGGAAGTTATAGCACTAAAAAAATTAATTTTTAGCGCTTAAATATGCACATAAAAATATTAATATAAGCGCTATAAATAGCACTAAAAATTGGAAAATATGCAAAATAAAATTTTCAACAAATTTTTTTAAACAGAAAATTTAAGATACATTTAATTTATAGATTTTTAATGTATTTCATAGAAGGTGGTAGATATGTAAGAACTATAGGTACTATTTGAGAGTAGGTACAACAGTTCACGATCAAACACGTAATGTATCTAAATGATAACAGAACATTTAAATAAAATTACCGTGTTCAGCATTAGTACATAGTTAAAACGACAGCACGATAATACAACAAATCCGATGATAGTGCGATAGTACAATATGACTAACATGATTTTAAAAATAAACAATTTATTGGAAAAGAATGGAATTGTCCGATTTAATCGACGATAACAGCTGACCTACGTCCATAAAAAGCATTTAAAACTCAAAATTAGCAAAATAGCTCCTATAGTATGTATTTATGTGAAAATATTCCCAAAAATAGCACTAAAAACCTTAAATTAGCAAAATAGCGGTAAAAACCGTAAATATGCAAAAAATAGCAAAATAAAATTTCGGGAATAACATCAGAGAAGTATGAAACATACTTGTATCTTACTTTGGATGTTCTAAGACGAACCAAGAAAAATATGCATTTGCTAGAACTTCCGAGCCCTGTTTATCAGTAATAGTTTTGTTGTTGGAATTTATAGTCTTTGTATGGATCCGGTTATTGCCTTTCATGCTGCTGATCTTGGACCACATGAGACTAGAGGATGTTTTATAGTTAATGCTGGCTGTGAAACTTTTCCATGATTCGGTTTTGCTAATGTTAATTGTTTGTCGAGAGATTGCTCTGCGTTTTTTGAGTTCTATATGATCTGATTGGGCAATCAAGGTAATCTTTGATACTTTATTAGAGTTACATCATACACTTAAGTACAAACAGCACTAGGTCCGCAATCTACCGCAGGTATATTGCCTACCTGATAATATACTGCTGCGAATCAGAATTGTTATTCAGGGCAACAGAAAACTAAAGATAAATCTAGAACATCATCCATCAAATATTAATTAACAAATTGAACAAAGTTGTGCGTTTATTACTCCAGAACTACTGCACCGAAAAAGCTAATGAATAACGTCATTGAGGCAACAAGCATAAAGGGAAAATACAAAGGAGAAGATGTCTTGATCCCGCGTATACCGATGACTCCAACAGATTTACCATTCGATTTAAACGTCTACAATTTCCCGTACGTCTGGCCTTTGCGATGGCCATAAATAAATCGCAAGGCCAGTCGTTGGAAGTTTGCGGAATCAACTTAGAGTTTCCCTGTTTCTCTCATGGACTATTATACGTCGCGTGTTCGCGCGTCGGAAAATCGTCATCTTTGTTTATTTACGCACCGCAAAACAAAACAAAAAATATAGTTTATCAGAAAGCTTTAAATTTATTAACAGACTGTATCATAACTGTGTGTGCCTATTAGTATCAATTGAAACCTTATTGTTGTGACATGGCTGTTTTTAAGCAAAATCATGTGTAATAAAAAAAACCTCATTCGTACCGAGCATTTTTTTTTTAAAATTACGGATTTCTTTTGTTTGTTTTAAGTTTATTTATATATAAGTTTAGCTTTTTTATTTATCGAATGAGGCAATATGAAGTCGAAAAAATCCCGGTTTTCACCGGAGGTAACTTTTGCACGGGCAACGCCGGGTGGGACAGCTAGTATTGTTATAATATAGTTTATATTATAAACTATTGAGTAATTCAATCGATAGTTTTAAAAACTATCGATGGATTTTAATATCTATAATAATATTCAATTAAAATTTACTCTGTTGTTTTTTAAACTATCAATAAACTATCGATAGTATAAACTAGTTGTTAGTGCCCATAGACGTATAATTCTATTATACGTCTATGGTAGTGCCCATCACTAGTAAGTAGGTATTAGTACTTGAGTCACAGATATGTATATATGTATTATATATATGTAATAATATATATGTAATAAAATAATGTTTATTATACATATCTGTGACTTGAGTAGTAAAGCAGTTAAAAACATCATGGTATAATAAATTAAGTTCTTAAATCATGAAAAACATATGTTTAACCAGTTATCTCTTATCAATTTTTAATTTAAAGTTAAACCGGTTCAATTTTATGTTCTCAGTTTATACTACATAGCTACTTTTCTTATTTAATACTTTTAATTATTGAATATTTTAAACGTAATGTACTATTAATTTGACATAATTACTTGTTAAAGATTTTAAAACTTATTTACATCGATAAATAACATCAATTATATGGTATGTAATATTGTAAACGATGTATAATTATTTTATATTTTATTAATATTTAATACCTACTTACAACAAAATAACTATGAAATATAAAAATCAAAATTTTAAATTTTAAAACCTTACTTACTGTTTAGTATACTCTTAGAAATTACACTTATGGATATTATTATCAAGTATTGCTTGGAATAAAATGTGTATTATATATATTTTTTTCGAATTGCTGAAAAAAAGCCCATGGAAAAAAAGTTAGTCACAGCAGGTCAGTCGACTGCTAATAGGACGTGTATGTACTAGAAACTATCTCAACAACCAAGTATTGGAGTACTGTATGGAGTGTCAATATTACTCAGCTGGTTAATATATATGAATTTTAAATTATATTGGTAATTACCGAACATTTTAACTATTTTTAGTTGTCTAAACTTTAAATACTTATAACTCATTAACTATTAACCCTAAATTCGATTTTTATGATTCAAAATACTTAGAAAAATATTCTGCTTTAGAATATAAAATTAAAACTATGTTGTCATTAAAATAAGTAAAAAAACTTAAAAAATTATAAGAATAAAATAGTAGTAAGTGTTCATATTTATATTTATATTTCTAGGCTTTTTTTCCTTGGTATGTTTATTTTTTTTTGGGATTTTTTTTCCCTTACCTTTTTTTTCATATCTTAGTACTAAATAGGTAGATGTTTTATTATTAACCAGCTGGTTTTTGAATCCAGGGCCAGCGTGAGGGTAAGGCGACTCAGGCGGTTTCCTAAGGCGCCAATCTCTGGGAGGCGCCGAAGCAACTTATTTTATAATATTTATAATTTTTTTGATAAAAATCCCTAAGTATTTTTATTGTTTATTCTGAATTACGTTGCGCTAACACATCTATGTCATCACCATCGCATCAGTTTATTCCTTTTAATTTGCTTACAATTTTTATAAAATAATAAAAGATAGATAACTATAACTAACATTACTTTATTATTTTTATTGTCATTTTGTTTCGTTTTACTACATTTTGTATTTCACTGTTTATAACATTTTAATTTTTCAATCATAAAGAGTTTTGCACAATGAAAATCAAAAAGTACTGATCAATAACAAATTTAAAAAAATATTTTATTTTTGTAAATGCCTTGTATATAATAATAATTTAATGTCTTTAATATTCTGCAATCTTAATATTAATTTATTATAAAACCATTTCTGCTAATATTATTTTATATATTATTTATTTGTACCTACTTCCTATTATACTATATTTTGCTATAATAAATTAATACGTTATTGCCAAATAATTTACAAATTGATTATACAAAATTTTTCTAGATTTCTGTTAATAAAAAAATATTTTTCTGGTGTATTATTTATAGGTTATATGAAAAAGGGGTCAGTTGGAATTTTGGCCTGAGGTTTTATTTGGTCTTAAACCGGCCCTGCTTGAATCTAAACATAATTTAAATATCAGTTACCTTTATAATAATAATTATTTTTATTTATTTATTATTATGTGGAATAATGGAATATATTTTTAATTTTTATTTAATTTTTTCTATTTATTATTAATTATTATCTATATTTTATTTGATTTTTATTAATTCTATATTGTGTTTGAATGAGTAATTAAAAAAACAAATACCTACAGGAATCTAAATTGTAGGATTTCATTCAATAATTATTCAATATTGTTTTATTTAAAGTTATTTTATTTAATTGTATTACTGTAATTGCATATTTATTATATATTATTATGTTAGGTATAATTATTGTTTAAACTTATATTGTAAATTGTTATTTTTGTAATTTTACAGTTTATGTCATCATTAATATATTATAACTAGAACTTAGAAGATGCCGGGAAAAGTTAAAGTGCGTGTATTGGCTGGTCGAAATTTGCCTGTCATGGACCGATCAAGTGATACTACTGATGCTTATGTTGAAGTAAAACTTGGAAGTACAACATACAAGACTGATGTTTGCAGAAAATCATTAAATCCTCAATGGAATTCTGATTGGTATAAATTTGAAGTAAGTCTTTAATTATTACAAATACTTTATTCATTCATAATTTATTACAAATAATTATTTTGTATATTTCTTTATGATATTAGTTAGATGATACAGAACTTCAAGATGAACCTCTTCAGATTAGAATTATGGATCATGATACATATTCAGCCAATGATGCTATTGGAAAAGTATATTTTAATTTAAATCCATTACTATTACCTCAGCCAACAGTTGTACAACTATCAGGCCAACAAACTGATACTTTGATTTCAAATCAGAGTCAAACTACAGGTAAAAGTGACTAATTCTTTTAAAATTGTATTATAATACTATATTATATTTTTAGGGGGATCTGTGGTGTCTGGATGGTTTCCTGTTTTTGATACAATGCATGGAATTCGAGGTGAAGTGCATATTATTATAAAAGTAGAACTCTTTTCAGATTTTAATAGATTTCGTCAGTCTTCGTGTGGAATTCAGTTTTTTTATTGTATGTGTAAAATAATCCAAGTATTCTAAATTTTTAAATGCCTTTTTATAATACTTATTTTATATTTTGTAGCTGGGGCAGGAATAACAGCACATACAGAATGGGTGCATGGTTTTGTAGAAGAGCTAATAGTTGAAGATGATCCAGAATATCAGTGGTTGGATAAAATTCGTACTCCTCGTGCTACTAATGAAGCACGTCAAACTATATTTTTAAAACTTTCTAATGAAGTACAAAGACGTATTGGTTTGAAAGTTTTGGAGCTTGGAGCAAATGCAGTTATCGGGTTAGTTATTATATTATATTTTTTATAGTGATGCATACTTAAATATAAGATAAAATATGCTACATTTTTAATATTATATATGATAGTTATGAATTAATTTAGCCTTGTCATTTTTTTCTTTTTATTTAAAATAGAATATTTACTATCTGTAATTTTTTTATTGTAAATTTGATAATATAATACAAAATAAACATAGAGTATGTGAGACAAATGGCTATCCAGTATGAGAATCTTCCTGTATTGGTAAAAGGTATAAAAGTTAATATATAGTCAGGATTCAGGAGATCTGGCCACCATTATCTTTTTAGTCAATAATGGGGATTTTTTAGTTAGGATTTATTGGCTAATACTAAGACTAGTAGATTTGTTTAGTTATTTAATTTATCATGAAATTTTTATAGTAGCTTATAGCAATTCTGAGACTGTTTCAATTCTTATGTTGAGGAGTATGAGGTATACAAAGTATTATGGGGAAGAAGTTATTTTCCAAAGAGAAATTGACTGAGAGGCCTGAATGGATAAGTTTTTCAAGACAGAAAAGTATATGTAAGAGAACTTGTTAACAATAATTTTAATTTTCTCCATATAAAGGACCATTTTGCAATTTTATTAAGTCTAGTAATTCTAACAAATATATGCAATATAACTATGTTAATACCATTGTATCTTATAAAACTAATTGTTTTACTATTTATTTTTTATTAGATATAACCAATATTTTGATTTGGAGGGTGAATCTGGCATTGTTGTTCGTGGAATTGGAACTGCTGTTACATTAGTGCGACATTTGACATTACCATCAGTAAATTTAAATTTACAGCCAACAATTGACGAGTAAGTAGATTATTTAAAATTATTATTTCATTATAAATTTTATAGTTTCTTTAATATTAAAATATTTTATTCTGTTAAGCATTTTTACTCATTACATAAATTAATTTAAGTATAATTTTTATCAACTTAATAAATTTTAATTAATATTTAAATTAAAAATGATTGAATATAAATTTTTTTTTACATAGACTTGGTAAAAAGTATAAAGTATTTTCATTTATAATATATTATTATATCATATTAAATAAGTTTAAGTTGAATATTTATCTTAATTAGGATTATTAATAGGTATTTATTTAAAATTTAAACTTAAAAATCATCATGTATTTAGTGATATTTTTTATATCTTCTGTATATAGAAGTCCTGTAACCAATTGTAAAAAAATTGTTTAACCTTATTATATGTAAATAGTGGTAAGTAATTTTCACTTTTTTTTTTTACTCTAGATAATAAAATATATTTAGTTGAAAAGACTCTTTATGACAAATATTAAAAAAAATATTTAAAATGTAAAATATTAAAAAAATCTGAAATATAATCAATGAACATAGTAAACAACATTTTATAAATTTTGTGTATTTTCATCTTATCATAAAAGTAAAAAGTATTGAATATATATATTATATATCAATGTATAAATGTAAATTTAGGAAAGCTATACTTTATATTATCTATATATTATCTACTATCTTGATATAATATTATTTGAAAAATAACAAGTGAATAATTTCAATGAAATATTTAATCAGATAAAGTTATTTATTTTATACATTTTTAAAAGTATTAAATTACTGATTAAAATTAAATTAGCTTATGAAAAATATTGAGAAATATTGTATTATCTTAAAACATTTTTATGTACAATAGCTCAAGTATATTCTTTAGAGTAAGTAAATACTTTCAAAAAAATATTAATTATTCTATTTTGGTTTTAACTGTTTGAAGTTTGGATTTTTCTAACTCATTTATACAAACTAATGATATTAACCATTCTATTTCAAATAATAAAAATAAAAAATCTTATTCTATCCGTAAAATGTCTCCACACCTTCTAAAATCAAATACTGTAGATTTTGCTGAATTATCCAGTATGAAAAATTTGTTTGATCAAGAAGATATGCGTACATCAAAATTAAAAAGACAAAATCGATTTTTAAAGGCTATTACTTTTCAAAATTCTTATCAAAAACATAAAAAAAAACAAATGTACTCTGCCTCAATTGAATCTGCTAGTTCATCATCTGATCATGATAGAAATTATAATACATGCAATTCAGCTTTAGCATTCTTGGCCCAAGCTACTTTGGATTTTAATTCATCATTTGATTTACATTCAGAGTCTGAAGAAATACAGCCTTACAATTCTAGAAGACAGCTATTAAGACAACCTAGTGTTGATACAAATTGCTCGAAATTATCATTAGAATATTTGTTTGACCAAGATGATCAGGAATTAAAAAATATGGAACAAGGTATACCTAGTTTAATTTTACCATCTTCTAGTTCATTAAATTCAACTTCTGATTCGACAGTAGATTCAGATGTGGCTATTGAGTTTGATGTATCAAAACTTAATGTAAGGAATTTATCTCCTTGTGTATCTGATAATCCAACATATTATTCAGACTCCTCAGACTCTGTAGATTCAGATTCAATTGATATTGTAAGCACAAATTCAGAATCTTTTTATCAAGAGCCATATACTCCTCCATTATCAAGAATAGTGTCTAAAGACAGACCCATTACACCTCCACTTTCTAAAATTGTTTATTTAAGCAACATTAAACCAAGTTTTCACAGTCATTTAACAGATATATGTATATCCAGAAGTGTGTCACCTTATAACTCTAGTAGTTTTAGTAATTCACAGAGTACAATTTTATACAACACGCCGCCTTTGTCAGTGGTTCCTAATCCTGATGTAGAATCTATAATTAACAAAGAACCTAGTTTAATAAAACTCGAAGAAAATGTTTGTCCTGTTTTCTCTGATAATATAACTGCATCCGAGTGTTCTTCGCATGCTTTTAACTGTGATGACAGGAATGCTGAAACAGCCGAGTCACCTGGCAAAGTCACAAACATTTCAATGCACCGAAGGTCATCAGACTCCGAAATCAATAATGCACCAAAAGGTAATATATATCTAGGTTAAAAATTTTGTTTTCCCATATTTAAGCTAATATATGTGGATCTGTTTTGTTTATTTTTTAGAAATTGTATGGTTATAAACTTTATTGTGTAACTAAATAGGAGTTAAATTGATATATAAATTCTATGTTAACATTTATACAATTTCCAATAAAGCTGTTTTTTTAACTAATTATTTTGAAGTTTTTATAATTTTTATTATTATTATTATTATTATAAAAAAAAAAAAATTAAAAAATATTTTATTAAGCTTACCATTGATTGATGTGAACATTATATTTATTCCCAATCTTGAAAATAACTAGAAGTTGGTATAAATATAACTAATTTTAAGTCAATTTATTTGTGCATGAAAAAATATGTGTTAAATCAACAGTAAATAATAATTCTATAAGTATAATAAATTATTGATTAAACATGTAATAATTTTTATGTAAATATTTTATTAATTAATCAATTTAGTTTTATTTACAAATAATGTAGATAGATAATTTTATAGTTTGCTATGTTGTATTTTGAAAGGTTTAATTAATTGTATTTTGTAAAAATTATATAAACTTAATATATATTTTAGGTAACAGTTTGACAGGAAGTGGAAGTTCAACAGTAAGTTCTCATCGAACACACGGACATACTATGTTTCACCGATCAATTTTAAGTAAAGATACTTTAGATGCTATGGAATATCCTTTTCTTACAATGACCAAATATCCTCCTGGTTTTATTGTACATTTAGGTTAGTTTTATTGTTAATAAATTAATAAATAGCAAGGTATCATTTATGTATAAAAGTATATATCTAAGTAATATCATAAATGTTTAGGTGGTATGGTAAATGCTAAATCAGTTAAATTACTTGAACGAATGTCAAACATGGAGGAACCGGAAAGTAGAGATTCGTGGTGGAGTGAATTGAGGCTTGAAATGAGATCACATGCTAGAGCTTTATCTTGCAATGTAATTTTGGGATATTCAGAGAATACTGCAATATGGTATTTATAAAATATTTTTTGGATAAGTTATCTAATTATCATTACTAATATTTTCAATACTTCTAATTTGAATGAGTATAGAATTAGTTGTGTTTTACGTGGTCATAAAATTAATGTTTTTTGAATTTGATTTATCTCTGATTCATAGTTATACTATTTTATATTTATTATATATTTTGACTTATTATTCAAATTTTAGTGATGATGTTTGCGTATTGAGTGCTACAGGAACAGCTGCAGTTGTAAACCTTATATCACCAGTAAATTCTGGAGGATATTTTTCTGGAATTTATTCTAATGCACCTCTTGCAGATATACCAGAACCTTCTACTTCAAGTACATATGTGAGTATTAATATTTAATTTTTAAATATATTTCTTCAACAAAAATTAATCTTGATGTTAGTGTATTCATTATAATATTATATCCTTTCATTCTTAAAATTTTAATATGTATCTTGTTTATTTTTAAATCTTGCAGTATAAGTCTAAAATGATTATCTAAATTTTAAATTTATTGAAACATTTTATTTTTTGTTTTTAAATAATAAATAATTATAATCACTATAAATATTGGCATAAATGTTGCACAAAAATATATTGCTTTTTTACAATTTTATATTTATAGTGTTTTTAATATAACTTGTATAATTTTTTTAAAGCTTTCATGGTTTTTTAATATTTTTATTATTTCTCTATTTTCTATTTATTTTGGGTATTTTGTGAATATTTTTGGCTGTAGTAGGTGTGTAATTACAATGATTTATGTTTTAAATTGTTAAAAGAGTAAAATGAGTATAATCTATTCTTGTTCAGTATAAATGTAAGTCTAATTTTAAGTTATTATTTAATTTTCTTTATTTGATCTGATATAATTTTAGTTATTATTGATATAATGATCTTTTTATATTTGGTTTTTTTTTTTTATTTTGTTTACTTATAATGTATTAAATATATTTATTCATCACAAAAGATAAAAAAATGATAAAATATTCAATTAAAAATTTCTTCTTTTAATTTATAGGTAATATAACAAAGTATAATAAATATATTATATTATTATACTGTTCTTTAACTTTTAACTACATACGCATTTTTTTTTTTCAATTATTACACGCAATTTATTTTATACACCAATTTGGTTTACACAGAAATCAATGTTGTATTGTATATATATTTGAGAGGTTGTTTGTGTTGCTACAAACATCGAATGATGACTGTTATGGATTAATAACTATTATATACATGTATGATAAAGAAAGGTTAGATTAGGGGAATAACTGAAAACAAATATAAACCAAAATAAAAGAAGATAAATAAAAATATTAGCCAATATACACACCAACGTGTATAATTAAGGTTTAATTATTGTACGCAATTAGTAACACTTTTTTTTTTTTTTAACAAATTTGTTTTTAGTCATGTAATAGTAGAAGTCATAAACACTCCATAAGTAGTAGTCATGAAAAATTAGATTCATCACCATGTTCTATTTGTCATATACCATATAATGATCACAGTGTACCATTTTCTATGAATATGAAGTATTGTTCTACTTGCAAGTAAGAAATTAAATCAAACAAAATTTCAAAATTATTGTTATTATAATTTGATATATTGGAATAATATAATATTTTTATAGACGTTACAAAGTACCACATATACTTTTATCTACATTAGAACCTATGGAAAAACTGACTATTAGAGGTACTGGAACATTATTACAAACTTTTGTTTGTCGTAATAAACGTGAACTCAAGGGAGAAATGAATGCCAAAGAAATATCAGATGGTTTGCCATTTCTTGAGTATGAACTACATAGTCAATTATTGAATAAATTAAGAGTAAAAGGAATGAATGCTATTTTTGGGCTGAAAGTAAATAAATAAAATAACAGTATGTTTTGTTAATTGATAATTCACTTTATTTTTTAGATTCAAGTTTGTCTCGGTGAAAGAGTTGTTTCTTTACATGCTACTGGGACGGCTATGTACATTACTTGCTTGCCTGAACCACCATTACCATTAGTAAAAGCTGGTAAATCTTGGGCTCATCCAGATCAACAACAAGTTTTACGCGCCCAAAAGTTACTGAACGATGCTGTGGTTAATAATAGACAGCACTATCATCTTGTTCAAAAAGTAATAATATTAATAGTATTATATTGTTTGAGTTCAATTATTTTAATTTAATTTTTATAGGAAAACGAATCTGAAAATGTATCTTACAGTAGTTCTGGAAAACCTTTACCTGATATTAACTTGAGCTATGGAAATAGAGACACTTGTATTCTAGAAGTATTTATTATTATTTTAAAATTTTTCTTTTTGATAAATAAATACGAATCAATAATTAATAGATGGATGATGCGGAAGATTTAGATGTAGTTACTCAGTTGTTAGAGCCAACTCCTCCAGGATCATTTTTGCTATCTAATACTGATGTTCTACCTGGAACTGGCTCAGAAGTTTTTCCTATGGAACCAGTGTGTAACCTTCAAATGTTTACTCAAGTTTGGAGATCTAAAGCGCATTACACTAATGGAAATTTTGATAAACAACTTCAGCGTATGCTACAAGTAATCATGTTAAATAAATAAAGTTAATATTATTTATTAGTATTTGGATAAATATTGCATTATGTATGTATATTTATACTACCATTTAGGGATTGTTTTTTAAACTAAGAAGGATGACACCATGTGGATTAGGAAAATTATCATTCAAAATTGATATTCCAGAGCCTGATGAACTCCAAATATCAATAGTTGGTTAGTTATTTTTGTAGTTTAACTAATATATTATATGTTAAGTATTTATCAAATTTCATTTTTAGGTATGGCTTTAGGTCTTGGCGAATCTGATAAAACAACTGCAAAACAAATTTTGAGAAGAAGACAATTACCCTTAAAAGATTTTGAGCAAAAGACAGGTAGTGTTTCAGTTTATTAAAACTTTTCAAATGAATTACTTATTTATACATATTTTATACCAACTCCATGACATTTTTAAACTATACCAAGATATTGTCAACAATAATACCTACCTCAATGATATATACAATTTTCTTGATAGTCCCCTGCCGATGTTTCTACCAACAAATCTAATGTCACCTGGTGAAATTTAATATACCTTAAAAAAATTGCATGCTTGTAAATCCCCCAGAAATTATCTCAATACAAATAAGATATTAAAAAAAAAAAAATCCCCAAAAAATCTATAATTTATCTAACATTCATTTATAATGGAATACTAAGATTATCATATTTTCCCTTGATATAGAAATCTGCAGTAATAATCCACAAGTCTTGCAAGCCAAAACTCTTACCAACCTCATACAGACCCATTAGTCTACTTCTTACACTCAGAAAACTTTTTGAAAAACTTTTGCTCAAAAGAATTTGTCCAATAATGTTAAAAAAAGGTATCATCCCAAATATCCAATTTGGTTTTCGTCCAAAATATTCAACCGCCCATCAAATTCATTGCTTAACTGATCCAATAGCATCAGCCCTCGAAAATAAAAAAACAATATTGTACACCCTTATTCCTAGATATATAATAAGCGTTTGACCGAGTTTGGCATGAGGGCTTAATCTATGAACTCAAAAAAATATTTCCGGCACCGTACTTTCTATTACTCAAATTAGGGGTGACGGTATTTATTTTTTCCTTTGATATTTCGGTATGAGTCAGTATACCAAAAATATTGTTATAACGGTATTTTGGTTCGGTATATTCAATATTTTGGTTATATAATAGATTATAGTTATGATTTAATTTATTTTTAAAAATAATAATATATTATTACATTAATATGATTTAATTTACTTCTTAATAAATTAATAAAAAAAATAAGATCATCAATTCATATTTAAATATTTTACTTTATTATTTTGAAACAGATTTTGAGTTCATAGACAAAAATATAAGTTCTTCAGTGTAATCGGTTGAAAAAGATGATCTATGATCAGTTATAATATTTTCAGTTGGAATACTAGTATCCTATATGCACAAATATTTTTTACCAAGAATGGCCAAAGTTGTAAATTCATTTTCATACTCTTTCCACCACTTAAAAGGCCTATAGTAATTTCTCAATGGAAATTTTGTACAGTTTAAAAATGAATTAAAATAGTAAATGACCAACTTCAGTGTAATCGATATTTTTCTTATTATCAGTATTACCGTCACCTTTAACTTCAATCAATACAGAACCAAGGTAATGTAAATTCTGACTTTTGATATCAATGCAAGGGTTCCACAAGGTAGTGATTTATCCCTGGATTTATACAATATATTTACTTTCAATATGCCTACCAACCCAAATAGGGTACTAGCAACCTATGCTAATGACACTGCTATTGTGTCCATTAGCAAAAATCTCATCACTGTTTCTGAAAACTTACGGAAACATTCTTCTAAAATTGAAACTTGGTCAAAAAAATGGAAAACGAAAATAAATGAAAACAAATCTGCCCATATTACATTTACCTTAAAGAAAGATCACTGCCCTAATATTACTATCAACAATAAAGTCATACCATCATCTGATCAAATAAAATATTTAGGTTTAACGTTAGATAAGCGCCTCACATGGAGACCCCATTTAAAACAAAAAAAAACAAGCAGCAAACATAAGACATTACGAATTTCGTCCATTGCTAAAATCCAAATTAAGCTTAAGAACAAAATATTAATTTTCAAAACAATAATAAGACCCATCTGGTCTTATGGAATCCAAATTTGGGGACCGGCTAAACCTTCCAACATCCGTCCAATACGAACTTACCAGAACATCACTCTTTGACTAATTATAGGTGCACCATGATACATAAGTAATGCTTCACTTTACAAAGACCTCAACATCACAACCGTTAAAGAACTAGTTACCCCTCACTACAAAAGATTCCATTCCAAACTCGACTCCTACACAAATCCTCTAATAAAAAATATGTTCATTCTGAAAACCCAAAACGATGTTTAAAAAGGAACGGGTCTCGTGACCTATTATAATAAATTACTAAATTACAAATTTTGAGGCTGTTGCCAATAGATCTCTTCCCCAATCATGCTGTTCATGCCATTGTTATTCATAATATTTATCATATTTACTTATTGTTTTTTATGTACAGATTAAAAATTTATTTTTTAATATATATATATATATAAAAAAAAAAAGTTGAATTATTTAAGTAAGTAAAGTCTTGTATTCAATTTTTTGTATAGAGGAACTTATTTTTAAGTTAGAAGAAGATGTTTCATTAAATCACGGAGAAAGAAAAGTTAAAAAATTTGAACGAGCACCTAGACCAAACAGACTATCTACACATGTATGTTAAAAATTATAAAACTTTTATATGTAAAATATGGTATATTTTATATATATATATATTTCAATAATTTTTAAGTCACGTCATTGTGTAGTTTAATTTATATAAATTTGTTAATAAATATTAACCTTATAAAATTATATATTAATTAATAAATAAATGCTTAGTCTGGAGTATTATTATATTTATAAAATATGACTGGTTTCAAGTTAAAAATATATCATCAGATATATACTGCTAATAAAATAATGACTAAATATGAAAAACTAAAAGAAGGAATACATTGAGAAAAATGTATTAATACAAACAAGTTTTAATTTTACTTATTGATAATGTATTTTAATAGGAGAGATTATTTAAAATTAGTTAAAATAATATGTTAAAAAATATTACTACTTAGGTTATTATTATCTTAAATATAATTTGATATTATTTTTAAAATATGTTTGTATATTTAAAATATTATTAAAATTATTTATTTTTTTATTTCATTGATTAAAGTTGAACGTATCAGCAAACACTTTTTATTTAAAGGTTTAAATATACAATCAGAAAATGTAGTTCAATATTTAAACAAAATAAATAAAAATATTTAATTTACACTCAAAATATAAATAAATAATAAGTTTAATTTCATAAATCATACAATTTTCATAATAAATAAAAAATTTGAATTTAATATTTACAGGAAATCTACATAAACTGATGCTATAATACCATATGATTATAAATATTCTTATTCTCAAAAATATTATTATTTAATTAAATATTCTATAAGATTGTAAGCATTAAAAAAAAAACATAATTATTAACAAAAGCTCAAGATTATCAATAATATAGCCCTTAAAAATAATTGTTTTTCTAATATTACAAAAAAAAAATCTATAAATGTGTTAAAAGATTTTGAAATATATAAACATATGAGATATCAAAATATCAAAATTATATATAGCAAATTCGCTCAAATTGTAAGCAATAATGTTAATAATGTATAGATTGCTTTTAAAAATAATAATATTTTAATCTAACATATTAATAATATAAATAAAAACTTCACAAAAAATTCCTTTTCTTTTGAAAATGCTGGTATATATAAACTTTAATGTAACTGTAATTAATTTTATATAGGTCAGACAAATATCAATTTTAAAATATGATCATATACATCTCTGAAATAAAATTAAAAAAACATTGTCCCAAATTCAAATTTTGCTAATCATGTTATGGATAATAACTATAATGTACATATAAATATAGACTTATAAATATTAATTACCCAAAATAACATTTACATTAATTCAGTTTTAAATAAGTTATACATACAAAATTAAATGTAGAAAAATAGTTGTTATATTTTAAATGTACAATCCTATTTTAAAAATAATATTTTATATTAATGCATTTTAAATAATAATAGTTACATTTATAAAAGTAGTTATATTATTTAACATAGCTATGTCTAATAAGAATAATTCCTATATTGGTAATCCAATCATTTTTTGAAATTAATTTTTGTCACTGGATATAGATAGACCATTTTATTCTAAGTCATTTTGATGCATTGGCCATAGTTCTAAACCTAAAATTGACTAAGTTACAGCTTTTTGAAATTTTAAAATAATTACATTTTTTCGATTTTACCAAAAACATAACACGCTTTTATTGAGTAATTTTTTCATAGATTTGAATTAAAAATTTAAGAATTTGATGTAGGAAATGAAATAAAAATTACTCCATTACATCATTTTTACTTAGTTATGTTTATTTTTTTATCTAATAAAATATTCAAAATTTCCTCTGTTTTTTCTAAACACAACTCCAGTCGACCACTTACTTCTCTATGAGTTGTTGCCAAAATTTGTTCTTTTGTTAATTGTCTACAAGCTACCGTAATTTTATTTTTAAATCCTGTAAGTTTGCTGATGGATCTGCATAAACAACAGTCTTTAAATGGCCCTATAAAAAAAAATCTAAAGGTGTATATCAGGTGATCTATTCCATTGGCCTGTGAGTTCCCATCCATCAAAAAAATATAATTATTTTAAAATTTCAAAACTCTGTAACTTAGTCAATTTTAGGTTTATTACCATGGGCAATACATCAAAATGACAGAATAAAATGGTCTATGCATATCCAGTGACAAAAATAAGTGTTGCTATTAAAGAAAAAATCATTTTTATTGCGCATACGCAAACTACAATAGGTACAAATTTGAAATTTTCTCATAATGTGTACTTTATTACCCCCTAGCTACTCCAGTAAACCGAATTTCAATCTAAGATTATTAGGCTGAAATATATAGTGGTACATTTAAGACGGGACACACTGTATATTAAATTTTTTTGAGATAAAAAAAATTGTAAATATGTGATTACATTTCAGGCTGCTCCAAAAGATAGATATGGTGTGGACATAACACCAATGACTTATATACCTGGTGCCAAAATTGAACGATATTTAGGAAATTTAAATTTTTTTTTCATCCGTGAAAGCACGTGTATTAGAGAAGTAATATATATGTATAATTAAATAATTGAGTTGTTTAAAAAATGTATTTGTAATTTTAGAGTGGTGGTTTAAGTGGTTTTGTTCATTGTTTTGTTGCCGAAGTAATGGCTATAGTGCGTGCACATGTAACAGCACTTGGTGGAAATGCAATGGTAGCTTATTTTATGAATGAATGTATTTTACTTAACAATCCTCATAAAAATCAAGTGAGTTATTAGAGAATCAATATTATTTATACAATAATTTAAGTTTAATATGAAAATGAATGAATTTCTTTCTTTTTTAAAAATGTGTTTTGAAATACTAATCAAATTTTATTTTTAGGGACAATGTCTTCTAAATGTTGGAGGTGATGTAGTTGAAGTATCATACTTTAATGATGAATAGATAGTTCATAATAAACTGTTTAAAAGTTCATAAAACTGACATTATTATACAATTGCCCGAACGCATTAGAAATAAAATACAATTAAAATTTTTTTATTATTTAATTTAATTTGTGCTTGTATTACCAATTGTATATATATATTCTATTTAAGTATATAACATTTTATTATAGATATTTAGTACTTAACCATTAGTATTTTATGTAAATGATTAACATGTTTTAATAATCAAATCAATCCAGATAAATAAAAAAAATTTAAAATTGTAAAATAAAAATTAGTTTTATTGATTCATTTGTTATTGAATTTATTATTATTAGCTAAAAAAAATATTTGAGAGCGGTTCTCAACCTTTTTATATTTGAGTATCAACTACAAATTTTGAAAATATTCATGATACCATATGTATGAAATGAAAGATTTTCTTTGCATATTACCTATGAACTTTCCATGTATTATAGGTTGAGAAATACTGGATTAGAATGATAAAAATAAAAATGCAAATGTTATCAAAAATTGGACCCTGGTAATAAGTATGATACTTTATTAACTATTGATATAAATTAAATTTTACTAGATTTTTTAAATTATTATATGTAGTAATATCAATTGTTGAATCCATGGTTATTGAATATTCACCAACAGAGTTTACTTTTTACAGTATTTTATTCAACATTAATTTATGTATTGTTAGAATTTAACTAAATCTAAATTCAACAATCCAACTAAGCTCATTCAACTGATTGCGTAAGCTAAATCTGATAAAACTAATAACTTCAACAAAAATTTAATTTATTTCTCATTTCTAGAAGAAAATTGAACTATAAATGTTGAAAAACATAAGGCAAAGGCAAGATACTATCTCTCTCATCTTCCATCCCACAAATTTGAATGTAATAAACTTTCAAATTCCTTAAAAAAAAATCCCTGCAAAACAAATCAAATGCTTAATAAAAATTATCTCTTCAGTCTGTTGTAGATGGTAATCTTTGGAGAGAAACCAAACAATTACTAAAATATAAATCTGCTTCGATCCCCCCCCCCCCCCCCCCCGATAAGCTAATTAGATAACACTTAGCTAGCATAGATTCACAAAAAGCAACATTATTCCCTTCGACCATATAAGCTAATAGACGCTGCATACGGTAAATATATTGACGCCAACATCATGTAGCGTGTGACGTCACGTTTGGGTAATAACGCAGGCCGGCGGCCTGACTATAGATAGAATTCTAGCTATCCCAATAAAATATGATTGATTAATGGCTTACTTACAAATTTGAATTCTTAATTTTTTATTTCCTTACTATAACACTAATTACTATTTATCTATTTATCTGTGTATCTCGGGTTTTCTCCTATTTTACGAGTTATTTATTAATTAAAATATAATTATTAAATTAAATTTACCAAAATGATATATTTAGAACCAGTATATTGTTACCTCATTGTAAATTCTCAGATTAATATACACTTAAAATCAAAAAATAGTACAGTTATAATGTTCTGTGATTTTATCTATGCCACTTTATGACTAAAATATGATCATAGAATACTATAGTATTCTATGATAGGATATGATAGGATCTTAGTAGGTATATAGCATATATAAGTATATTTTAAAAACTATTAAATTTTGAAAATATAGGTACATAAATATGATCTAATGCTTAGGTATTTCTTTGGTATAAAGAAATTTATATTTTTAATGAAACGTTTATGAAATAACACATAGTTAATGCTCAAACTTAGATTGTTTAATATAAATTCATAATATTACTAATTATTGAAATGTCAATATAAAACATTGGAAATAAAATAAAATAATTCATTAAATTTAATTAAAGTTAATTTTTAAGACTTAAAAAAGAACCGATGGGCCTTGCACTGCTGTACAGTTGGGGGTGGAGTGCACCTCGTTTATAGGATAGGTCATTATAATGGATTTGTTAAATTTGAATTCAATGATAGGTATCATTGTATACGAAAAACGATTCTGAACGGAGATGATATGTTTGTCTAAAATATAATACAATGTTATTTACAAATATTGTAAAAAGTATATTTTATTTTGAAACGAAAAATTTAGAAAAATCAAAAACTTAAATTGTCTATAAATAAGTCAAAATATGTCACAATACTTTGTAAACTTAACCATGTATAGAGAACGTCAATATAAAGATTTGGTGAAAATTTCAAGTTGTTGTGGTTTTTTGTTTTTGAGTTAGAGCATTTTAAAAAAACCGATATCAATTGTCAGTATAGAATATTATACATTATATTATATTTTACATGTAATTTTATGTCAATATTCGCTGTTCAAACGCTTATAAAAAAAAATTGTGCCTATGGATTTTAATAATTTTTGAATGACAATAAGAACTACTTCTGTGGAATCTTCTATTAAATTTTCAAGTATTTTGTAGGAGCCAAATTTTTTATCACCGATTATAAAAATAAAATGTAAAAAAATCGAATATTTTAAATGCCTATAAGTGGTTTAAAAATCAATATTATATTTTGAAAAAAATATGACATAAATGAAATATCAGTCTTAACAGCTGGTAGAAATTTAAAAAATCTGCGACTTATACTTTTTAAATTATAACAAATATTTAAAATCGTTTGAGAATAAATCGCTATTTTATGCAATTTCTTAAATATTTAATAGAATCTGCTTTATAATGAAGTCTTAATTTTAAATAATTGGCAATAATAATTTTGACTAATGATATTATGTGATTTCCTTGAGCATCTTCATCAAATATATGATCATGTAAACTTTTAAAAACCGATTTGTTCATATTGCGTAAACATTTAATGATTAATACCTCCATAATATTTTAGATTCTGAACGGATTGATGGAATCTATTGGTTTTACAATGAAGTGTGTTTTTTTTTTATTTTTATTTTTTTTTTTATTTTTTTATTTTATTTTATTTTTTTTTTTGTGTCTGATGACACCTTTTTTGGCAGTAAAAATGCTTCAATTTGCTTATGTAGCAACTTTTCTGAAAGGAAAGTGAATGTACATTGTACTTTGGCTAGTCTAAAATCCAACTTTTCAATACCTTTTAAAAAAATTGAAAAAAACGATGAAAAAATTACGAAAAAAACGGGAAATTTTACGCAAAATCACGTTTTTACAAATTACATTTTTTTTAAATGCTCTAACTCAAAAACGAAAAACCGCAACAACTTGAAATTTTCACCAAATCTTTATATTGACGTTTTCTATACATGATTAAGTTTTAAAAGTATTTTGACATATTTTGACTTATTTATAGACAATTTAAATTTTCGATTTTTCGTTTAAAATTAAAGTATACTTATTACAATATTTATAAATAACATTGTATTATATTCTAGACAAACATATAATCTCCGTTCAGAATTGTTTTTCGTATACAATGATACCTATCATTGAATTCAAATTTAACAAATCCATTATAATGACCTATCCTATGAAGAGTCGCACTTCACCCCCAAGTGTACAGCAGAGCAAGGCCCATCCGGTTCTTTTTTTTATTTAAATTAATAGTTTGTTCAATTATTCCAAATTCTGATTCAGCTAGTTTACATAAATAAATAACATCAGGTGATGCATTTATGAGTCCACCCTTTGTGTTTGAAGAATATTGTTTTAGATTCACAAGTCGAGATGTATGTTCAGTTGAAGTTAAAGCACTAATACAAATATTACATTTAACAATTTGTTTAACTTTCTTTACTACAAATCCAGATATATAGCTTACAACATCTATAACATAATGTGAAAGTGTTTCAAATTCTGGAAGCTTATAATAATCATAATTATTTAAGTGAATCTGACTTTCAAAAATATCGTTTTCTTCATTGAAATTGGCATCTAAAGATTGAATACCTGATGGTTAGGTCTTTTGATCTTTGTGACTACTGCTTACAGTTAAAATTGAAATTGGCAATTGATCTAAACAATTTGCATTTTGTAAACCAGTCACTTCAAAATGAATTAATAAACGTTTATAAGCACTTTCAAACTGGCGAGCTGTCGGGTTATTGTTATGATTTCCACGACTACGTATAGCACTGAAAAAATTTCAAGATGGTCTTGAGAAAATTAGTATGCTAAAACATAGTCTAAAATTTGTTCACTGCTACTAACATGGTCTTCAAAAATTGACTTTAAAGAATTCAGACTAATTATCATCCCTATAAAACCCATTTTTCTTCCTGTTAAATACAATGTATTTGTACATGTATTTGTATATATCATATGTTGGCCTTCTGGTGATTTTTTAAGATCTTTTAAATACTCAACTATTTCATCAATACGCGAAAAAATGTTTTCTTTGTTCCAGTTTTGAAGGCCACACTTTAAATTTTTGGCTAGTAAATTCCGCCTATTTAAAATGACAAACGCGTTATTAATATTAATCAAAAAAGTTTTCTGAAAATTTAAAGGGTGATTTGTTTCCCTTAAATATCTTAGTGCTTTTGCAACACTTAAACTTAATGTTTGAGCAGCGACCTTTACTTTCATTTTTTCTTGTGTTCATCCAATATGTCAGTTTCTAATTATTGTAGTTATATGCAGACCTTCATTATTTTGTACATTTACTAATTTCTTTAAGTATGACCACTCTATAGCATTTTTCTTATCATCGTATATATCTAATGGTTTTTAATTTTTCCTAATAAAACTTGCTGAAATAATTGATGTGCAGACTCTGGCATAGACGCATGTA
Source organism: Sipha maydis (assembly GCA_034509805.1). Taxonomy (NCBI): domain Eukaryota; kingdom Metazoa; phylum Arthropoda; class Insecta; order Hemiptera; family Aphididae; genus Sipha; species Sipha maydis. Next base: position 88,263 of record JASXSY010001336.1, on the reverse strand, counting down.
AAAATATGCAAAAATATGCAGAAATATGCAAAAAAAATTTGCCAGTATCTTCGTGGTATATGATTCGTAAAGATTACTGACAAAAGTCCAAAAATGTGAAAAGAAAAAAAAATATGCAATTGCACAGAAATCTGAGCTATAATTGTATCTATTACAGGTACAAAATATTTGAAATGAAATCACTAAATTGTAACTAACTAAATTAAATAAGACCCAATGATCTGACAGAATTAATTAGTTTGGTTATATTTATAACTAAAGAATATAATTGTTAAGTATACTGTGTGGGTTATGATCTATATTCTATAATATTATGGAAATATGGAATAAACTAATAAAATATATAATTGTTTTGCCCAAACGTGACGTCATATCATTAAACATGATGGCTACATAATTGTGCCTATACAAGCATATGATAAGGCGCGTCTATTAGCTTAAATGGTCGAAGGTTAAGATATAGGTAGAACAACCATGGAATTAATACCTGTAGCCTATAAGTTTTAAATATAACAATTATTTAATACAAAATTTAAATACATGGATTCCCGAATAATTACACTTGTATCAATACACGTATACCCGGATCATAATTACACGGATATTAATACGCATAAGATACGGGTACACGTGTTCGTTAATACACGGTGAAGCCTGCGAGTTCTAATTCCAACAAAGCATATTTTAACATAGAAAGTATGTGGCACTAGTGCCACCCAGTGATAACTGAATGTTACCCAGTGGTGCATGATCGTGCCATTAACCAACACATAATCTAAACGAACATCTTGACAGGAGTTGATTTTTCCCTCTATATTTCTCTGGTAAATAATTTTGTTAAAGTGCCACCCACTGAAAATTTCTTAAAATATGCTCTGAATTCCAATGATATTTATCAAACATCTTCTAACCCCATGCAGTATATATGACAATGTTAAAAAAAATACTCCGTTACTTTATATTACCTTAAGGTCTCTCGTAAAATTTGTCACCCCAAATGAGATGATAAATACAGTAATGAAATGATTGGTATCCAAATAAAAAATCGGCGGATTTGACTTGATAAATGCAGAGGTCACTAAATGTCAATCATCAAAAGCTACAATTATTTTAACATGTATAATAAATGCGTTATTTAAATTATTATATTTCCCTTCGATGTGGAAATATTCTCAAATAATAACATTTGTTAAGCCTAATAAGCTTTCACACTCACCGAGCTTTTGTAGACCAAAAACCCTTTTACTTTTTTTTTGATTTTCCTGTTGATATGTATGAAATTATGCTTTTTTTCTCCTTTAGAAGTGAATTAGCTTTTAATTGGACTTGAGATTTTTTTTTTGTATTTTTAGTCAATCCGTAATTGATTAATAATAAAAATTATCAACATCGTTCAAATTACATACTTCTGCGCACACACCAGGAAGCCGTTCACGCATTTGACTAATATATGAGAAAGGTTTGATGGTTAAATTCATTTCTAGAACGAAAACTGACGTCTGAACGTCTTCATTAGAAAGGTTGACTGTTTGTTCCATTGGACTAAATACTTCAAAGTGATTTTTAGTTAAAAATAGTTTTTTTTTACGCTAACGATTTTGAGGAGATAGAGGTGGTTCAAAACACGTATTAAACGTTTTAATGTACAAGTACATAATCCATGAATTATATTCATAGACGTATTTACATCTGAAGAAGTAATATTCTTAGTACTTACTTCTGATTTTTAATTCTAATAACATTATACATAAAAATTTAAAAGCATATAATTATTATAATAGTTCTAGATATAGCAAATATTAGTTGTATTCTTCAAGTTTAATTTGTATCATTTTACCTTATGGATCATAGATTACAATTGTACTTTATAAGATAAAAAATTCTGAATTTATTGATGTAATATGATATTGATGATTGAAATAATGAAAATAAAACATTGAAATGTAAGTATTAATGTCATTAAGTGCGTGAGTGGTAGGTTCATTAACTACTTATTATTAGAGGTAGTACTTACTATTATTAAATTATCACATTTGAAGAGTTTTTATAACAACGAACTACAAAATAAAACAATTTGTGCAATTTAGAACTTAATTGCTTTTTTTTTAAATGAATTGTGTTTATTTACAGTTTAAAAATAGAAAACAACAGTATTAACAGATGAACTAAAGTAAATTATAGAATAAACTCAACCCACTGGGTAAACATTCTGAGTAATAATATAAAATAAGATTGATCAATTACTAGTTTTATTAATGTTTTAAAAATACATTTTAACTATTTCAAAGTGAAAATATTTTTTACAAAAATTATAATTTATTGCATATTATTATCTATAGTATTTTTAAAGAATAACGTATAAATTATTATAAAAATGTCGATACATAAAATCAAATTTTGAACTACATTATAATTAGGTTTATCCATTTAAAGTTTAGATGAATGGATATAAGTTTAGTAGCAAATTTGATAAAATACATTTTTTTAATAGCTCATTTAGATTTTAAGTACTTGAATTATAGACTAATGGAAATAAAGTAACTGTACTCATATTATGTCTCGTAACAAATAGCATTTTAAACACTATAGATTATAACGTATTATTTAACATAAATTATTGACTAAACATAAAAGTTATAAATACCTAATAGGAAAAGTTTTTATAGTAAGATTTACATTTTAAGATTAGGTTTGTTGACGCGTTATTTTCATTGAATTTTATTGTTAACAACATTCCGTTGGAAGACAGAAAGCATGTGTAATTTGGAGTCCAAGTCAATGTCACTGTTCTTATTTTATTTTACTTATTTTAAAATAAAAAGTACTCTGAAGCTAATGTGAATTATTAACTACTAATTAGGATGGCTTATTTGAATATATGTAACTATTTAATAGCAAGAATCGAAATAAAAGTGATTTTGCAATTATCATAATTTAATTTTTTAATTTAACTAACTACCTTTTTTGTTGTAATAAATCAAAAAACTAGCTAATAAATGAAGATAGGTTTATTATACGAACTTTTGTTACTCAGATAATGTCTCAAAAGTAAATTTAGTTTATTTTTGAAATTAAATTTTTAATAATGAGAAGCGGACTGGGAATAAAAATGTTGGGACTAACCGAATTGATTTCCATTTGACCGAATTGGTTCCCGTTTGTTTTCAGGTCAAATAATAACAATTTTAATTTTTAATTATTAATTAATTGTTAGGTTTTACAAACATAATTGGTAAAAAATGGCAATAGATTTTTATATTGCTGGTTTAGCAATTTATAGGTGATACTCCGATCGATTAAGATAAAAATTGAGTGTTACACACTTCTATCGCTGTATGGGTATGATTATAATTTTAGTGAGCACTGTACTCGTACAGTCTCACATAATACATAATTTTTTTTTTTTTTGTATCTTGTATATCTAACCAAAATGATGAATAGTTGACTTTCAAACCAACGACTTTAAATTGCATATATTAAATATTTTTTTTAAAACATATTAACCCACATTTTTAACCAAGCTTACTTTAAAGTTGAAAATTATAAGCCTGTAAAATTGAGAAGGAAAATGGGTGTAATTAAACGGGAATCAATTCGGCATGTGGATTTGGGGCTCGGAATACCAATTTAGTACTTGGTACCAGTCAAAATTTCAACGGGACTTAGAAGTAGAATGATCACAACAATAAATCTACCTATTGTTTACATACAAAAAAGTATTCTAAAAATAATATTTTTATACGTGTATAATTTATAATAAACTAGCTGAATAACCCAGCTTCGCGTGTGTTTGAAGATGAAGAAGATGATGACGATTGAATTTTTAGATAAACTTGAAAAATATCATTCTATTCTGGTTTTTGGTTCTCTTGTAGCTGTATGTTTGTTTTTTGTTTTTTTGGTATTGTTAAAGCAGTTATTGCTTTCTCTAAATGAAATTCTTATTTATTATTAATAAGTAATAAACCGTGTGTATCGACTTCCAAAATTCATATAGTTTTTGTGTATTTATAAAGAGTTTATAGTAATAAATATTGCATAAAACAACTTTCATGATACGAATTTATTGATACTAATTTTCTTTAACTGATTGACAAAGTACATAAAAAAACTACCAGATAATAAGTATAGGGTAAAGAAGTGCGAGAAGTTTTATTGTAGGTTTCAAAAAGGTCGTGATTCCATGCACATTTATATATACATGATTATTATGTATGTGAAATAAAAGTCAAATATAATCGATATTATCACAAATTATTGTAACACTACTATTAATTATAATTCATTAAAAATGTAAAAAATTGTACTTACTTTCTTTATAATTACTAAAAGTTAAAAGTTTAATATTAAATGTAATGAAGAGTTTAAAATCATAAAACGTTTTTATGTATTATACAATAAATTGTTAGGTACAATATTTAATTAATTGAGTGAATTTATTATTTATTTATTGGTATTAAAAGAAACAGAAAAACAGGTATTAATATTTATGACAATTGAGTGCATCAAATTTAGGTATGATGTAAATTAAAGTTTACTTATATAAAAAAAACAAAAATTTTTCATGTATCTTGTTCCGATAGTAGAATTTAATTTCAATATTATCGATATATGTGAGGTATATAAGTTATGATAATATTTACTACTGTAGGTAGTAATATTAAAATCAGAGATAAATTAGATAATAATATATATTATGTGTATTGGCAAATATTAAACAAACATAATTCTTATTATTATATCTAATAATGTTATTTATTTATTTTTTATATATCATATTAAAATACAAGGTTCGGCAAAAACCTCTCTGATTTGTGAAACTTATAAATACCAAACCAAGTCAAATATGATAGAAATGTTTTATTCATTGATTGTAGATATAATGTTATTTTATTTGAACAATTCTAAAAAATATTACACCTAAGTGAGGTGGCCTTCATTTTCAGTATGTTGATTGAGTCTTTTTGATAATGTTTTATGACTCTACGGGTTATATGAGAGGGGGTTAGCAGCAACTCCTTGAGTTATTACCTCTTTCAAGGCTTCCGTATTTTGGAGATGATGTTAGTTGTTACCATACATTATCTTATCTATACTTGCTTCATTTTTTATTTTTTCTTGTTTCATTAAGATGGTTCAATCGCACATACCTCATCGATCACTCAGCATTCTGCAAGAAATACTTCCTGGGCATATTGTCTCTTTACGTGGTGACATTTGGTGGTCATCACGTTCATCAGAATTGAGCCCATGCAATTTTTTTCTTCTATGGCTATCTCAAAAGATCAGTGTACCAACATCATCCCTAAGGTTTGGAGGCCCTGAAGGAGGTAATAACATAGGAAGTTGCTGCCACCCTGCCTGAGATGACCCGTAAGAATAGAGACAACTACCGAAAAGACTCAATTAGTGTATTGAAAATGAGGGCCACCTCACTGAAGTGATGTAATTTAAAAAAAAAAAGTTGAAATTACATTGCATTCAATGCACAATTTATAAATAAAACAATTCTTTTTATATCTGACTTGGTTTAGTATTTATAGTTTTCAAAGATCAGGGAGGTTTATGCCAGATATTTTTTTTATTTGCTATACTTTAAAATATTTATAATTTATACATATTCAACATATGAAAATTATTTAGATGTTTTAAATTTAATTTTAAATTTTAATTTAGAAAATGAAATTTTAAATTTTAAATTAGAGTGGTTCTAAAAAAATAACTCTTTGTCACATTAGTAGATATGCTAAATACGTATCATACTGCTTCAATGCAATACTTTCCCTTGTAATACTTCAAGATTAATTAGAATAGAAAATAATATTCTTGTGTATCATAACTCATAATACATGTGCCATTCTAATCAAAAAATATTTTATTAACTGGAAATAAATTACTTTCTAAATAATTTTTGTATCTATTTGATTTAAAATTTTTATTTTTTTATTTTTAAACGAAGAATTCATTGAAATTGAAAAAGCTGTACAAAAATGATAACGAAATAAATTATTTTGAAAGGATTGCTTCTAAAGCATACAATATAATAGGTTATAGAATTGGAATTATACGATTCACGCACTATGTAGATATATATTATGTTTTTTTCACTCTAATTTCAAATTGATATAAAACGATTAAAAATAAGGAAAACATATAATTAATAATATATATATGAACATGTATTATATAAATAATTTACGTCGTAATTTAATGTATAAACACTTTTTTATTCGGATTAAATAGCCCTTCCCCCTACGTAATAGTCCTACATAGACTATTATAGGAAACGTAAAAAAATTAAAATACTATTTATCTATTAAAATTGTTTTTTAATACGTTATTTAACTCAAATCGGTTTATAATAGTATAAAATAATCAGGATTTATTTAATATTATATTTACTACATTGACTTTATTTTTCAACTATATTGGTTTTTTGATAATTTACTTTCGAACTTTTAAAAATAATATTTCTTTAACACATTTATACAAAATGTGATATATGCTACACTTGTATAAGTCATCATTCACAACCAATATTATTGTATTTGAGGAAACGAGGAATGAAAATTCAGTTTCAGAAGCCCACTCATTGAACAAATGCTATATGGTATTAGAGATATTTTAAATGAATATAAATTGAAAACGTTTTATAATTATTTTTCTTTTCATATAGGAAGAAAATATAAAATATACAATTTTCCAGATTTAAATATTTTCATTTTATACCTAGTGTTTTAATTCCATGACTCCAACGTATGGAATAAATACAATGTATTTGCATTCAAAATCGATAAGATTTGTAGTTATTTTGAAGACATTTTTAAACACAATACTCGTAGTTTATAACAATCTGTCACGAGCAGCGTTTTTTTTAGGACAATAGGATCATTTACATATACTATTTTCAACTTTTTATTATAATAATAGAATAAAGAATATATAATACAAAATAAACATTTTTATGTAGTTTTTGTAAAGTAATTTTATTTATATATATATATTGTTTATATGTATAATACATATATTTATATATTTGTAGTTTTATAATAATAATCGTAATTATAATTATGGTTAACAGTAATTCAATCTATATAGTATACCAAATAAGGTCTAATAATTATCAATTATAGAATAATATATACATATATATTTAAATATATAATTTTAAATATATATATATTTAAAAGATAGTTTCTTACTAAAATAAATAACAAATAAATAAAATACAGCAGACTAGTATGTTATTTTAAGTAAATATGAGCAGATATTCAATCCTAACGAGGTAGGTAAACAAATAATAAATTAAAAATAAAAATAAATTAAGTCTTAAAAAGTGTGTTTGCAAGAGTGTTGATCTTACTGACACTAAAATTCTAAACAGCTGGATATTCTATTAAAAAAAATAATAAGTTATACGATTAATAAATAAATATAAACAAATGATGGAGATGCTAACCTTAAAGTAGTATTTCTTTTTTTTAATGTAGATAGTGTCTTACGTTTTTTAATTAGCAATTACTAAATATTTTTTATTATATATGACACACAAATATAATAAAGTTTTTTAGGATCTAAGAGAAGAAGAAGGAAGTTATATTAAGTATATTTTAAGAGATACATATTTAACGTCTTCTGCGGCCAAATCTAAGAAATACATGATCCAGGTCTTGACGTTTATCATTTTGCATTGCTGTATCAACCAATCCATCGGACATTCTAGTATCTGTAAAAATAACCGAGTGAGTATTATTTATATATGAATTAAGAGTAGTATCAAGTGGTATCAATGAGTGGTAAATTATAATTAACAAAAGGGTACACAAAAATATTAAAATTTTTGCTATCATAATTTATTATTTAAGATTTTTAAATCCCTTTAATACACTTTGCTCATTACTTGTCTATTACATCGATCAAAGAATTAAGTTTACTAAACTGTACTATTTAAATAAAATTAGGTTTGATTTTTGATGAAAATATTATATTCAATATTAAACAAATTTTAGTATTATAAAACGTAATAATAAAAAACAAAATAATCCAAACCATATTATTATGTAAGTGTAAATTATATTGAGTTAGATAATTAAAAACATTGATATAAATATATACTCACAAGGCATAGGCATAGGAAATTGTTTATCTTGAATAAATGTTTCAATAGCATTTGAAAGAGTGCGAATCGTAGATAAAGTCAAACATGCTTCTCGCACTTTAGGTGGAGCGTCTTCAAGCAGTCCTGGCATACACCGAGTAGGTAGGTTGTTTATCCGACAATCACACATATTCACGACCAGTAATAGCTGTATGCTCATCAACATTGTTAAATATGTAGACATTTTCTATAAAATAAATATTATTAAACAATTTTTTTTTTTTAGTATTTGTTTATAAATACAACTAACATATAATATAGTTATCTTTTTTTATAATGAATGCAATTAATATACATATGATAAATAGGTATAATATATTAATATATATTTAAGAAATTTTATCGGTATTATGTTATGACAAGTTATGACTTGCTTGTGGCGTTATGTCCACCATTGGTAGCATCTATTTATCAATGAAGTAGTTACGTATATCAAATCATTCTACCCTAAGTCAAAGTCTTAAATTTAGAGTAAGTATTAATATTCAGAGGTCTTAACAAAGTATTATAAAGTATTATTTTATGTTAAATGTGCAAATGATGCATTTAACTTTTCTGTCACATAACACAACCTATCCATTCCACTTTTGTCATGAAGCAGACATTATTTTTCCACTACTGACCACTAAAATGTGCCAAAAATCACCCATGACCAACCTATGATGATTGCATACAATTCATATATATATACACATATCAAAAATATTTTTCATAACTTTTTTCCAAAATATAATTATTTTAAAACCTGTACCGTGTACATATATATATAACCTAACTGTGTTGATTTATAATAAATAATAGATATAATACATTTTTATATAAAAATATTTTTAATCAAATATATATATATATATAATTATTATATATATTATATTTTATATACATATTAAATTTTTTTAGTATAAATATAAAACATTTAATTTAATTTATGTAAGATATTTTTGTAAACGTTTAAATGTCTTTTATAATAATGATAAATTATTATTTGTTATAAATATTTATATACATTTTAATATCTGCCTAGAGCTTTCTTTGGATTAAGAAAATAATTTGATTTGCATTCACAAAGGTTTATTTATAAGTTTTTTTCTAACTATATATTCGATTTAATATACGATGTGTACAATATAATCTTACCCAGAGGCTAGAAATTTTAATCTTATTTCATTTCTTTTCTTGGATCGTTATTCATGTAATATGTCACGATAAATTAATAACTTACTTCCTTCATTTTAGTTTAGTGTATATAACTGCTGACAAACATCAAAATAAATTAGAGGTTTTCAAAAATATCTAATTCTTCAAATGACATAATATTTATACTGTTATATTGTATTAGGTATATTGTTGATTTGAAATTGTATCTGATTTTCCGTGTATGTATTATAGTAAAAAATATTATATTCAGATAGTTATAAATGATTAGTAAGTTTTTTTTTCAATTTTAGACTATTTAATATGGATACATATGAATGAATGTTTTAAATATTTTAAATTTTTTGCTATCAATAAAAAAAAAAAAATTTAAATTTAAATTTATAAAGTGTATAAAATAAATTCTCTCACCTCCCACTTCCTTACTCATTCTACCATTTTAATCTATGAAGAACAAGCCTATATGCCAACATCGTAATGTACCACTATAAATTGAACATCTCCTACTCACACTTAATGGTTTTTCAATGCCGCTTAACTTATAAACCTAATTCAGATTACTATTTTTTTAATATATATAAAAATAATAATATATAGTAAATCATGTGATATTGCAGGCTTCTGACTCAGTTTTCAAAGCATTTTCGAAAATAAAAAAAAATTTAAATTTAAAAAAATTAAGTTTATAAATCTACAAATAAAAAAATTGATAGTTTACTGATAATGTGAAATTGGATTATTTAAGCCAGTAAGAAGAAAACACACCATTTTTCATGAAAGATAAAATTGGTAACAATACTTCTAAGTAGACATTTTTTTTTGTCAAAAAAAGATTTATGTTTGCTTTTGATTTATCAAGTAAACATCAGAAGGTAATAGTGATGTATATAAATTCAACCCTTATATGTTACCTGCGCCGATGTATTATTACATACCCGCATAAGCTCTTTGTATTTTGCTGTTTTTAACATCTGATAACCGGTCATTATATTGAATGTATTATAACGTATCACTTTTTTCACATAAAGTGATTGAGGACAATAACAAATTTGTAAATATGGGTAATAACTAATAAAGAAATGAAAATTTATGTGAATTAAAAAAAAAATAAAATAGTATTTTTTGTACTGAAAATGCCCAAAAATAACATTAGTCATTTTAATGATCTAATTTAGAATAATTATTATGGATGGAAGGTAGATGCATCCTCAGGCACAAACAAATAATTTATAGCTGTTATAAATCATAAACTTTTGGTGTTTAATAAATCTATGATCAAATATTTCTGTTAATAAGTTAAATTAATATCATTATATTAAAATGTTTCTATAAGATTATCGAGATATTTTTATGATAACAATCATGAAAATATTCATTGTAAATAATAGCTTTCATTTCAAAATTATTTGTATCTCAAGATAGTAGACACTTAAGCGTTTTATTTAGTTTTTGTTTTTTGAGCAATATTATTTAACTGAATTTGTCATAAGTGAAACCATGTTTTTAGTATCAAGGTAAATATTAATTTAAAAAAAAAAAAAACTAAAATTCAGTTTGTTATTTTAAAGTAAACAATATATTAATTTTGAGACTTATTTTCCCTAAGTGTGAAAATGAATAAAAATGTTTGTACGTCTATAATACTTTATGCTTGAATTTGTTTAAAAAATAAATTAAAATTTAGCATTTATGTACTTAATAAAAATTAAAGAGAAAAATATATTATTACTATAATTTTCTGCATATTAACTAATAAAAAATATATAAAATATATAAATGTATGATTCTTTTCAGATTCGTATTATTCTGATGCAATATTAATCTACAGTAAAATTATTATTAGTTTAATCCAAATTATGTATTGATATAAAAACGTAATATGTTAAAATATTATAAATAATCTATAATCATATATAATAATAATTATTATATTTAATAAATATGCATTTATATTTTATACTAATTATGTGTTTTTTTAATTATTTTTACTCTACTCACAAACGTACCTAATTTGCCTACTTGCAACGCCGGCTAAAAATTATGTATTGTAATTTTAATACGATTTGATTAAATTCGAATAGTTATGCATATAAGAATCGTTCGTACTGTTATGTTCGAGTAACTAATAATAATAAAAGTAATCTAATAATTGTATTAAAATTTAGTTACATAAATCGTTAATTTAAAAACATATTAGAAATAATGGTAGTTCATACTATGAACTATACTAATATATTGGAGAGAATAACCAAATTTACTTATCATAATTATATAAATAGTAGTTATAAATTAATACATTTGTACTTGACTTATTTTAGATTATTTATCATATTTGTTCAATTTATATAATTATTAAAAATATTTCTGTTAACTTAATTATCTTAGATTACTTATTTAATTTAATGACTCACGCTGAAAAATAAATTAAGAAAACTAATTATAAATAATTAATACAAATTATATTTATAGAATAATGTACTCGTAAAATTTGGACTTTCATTATTTGCGAGTTTTTATTATCATTTCTATAGAAAAGATCCAAAAGACGGTAGTCCCGATAGACATTACAGCTTTGTAATAGCATTTGATTAAATTTGTGGTTCATTTTATTGATTGAGAATTCTTAATATAGGTCTAATAGCTATAATCAAATTAGACTATGTATTTATAAAGACCATATGTGTTCCTTGTTTTACTTGCGTTGTTTCTTTAAAAATAATGTACGATTATTATTTTTTTTTTATACGCATATTTATATAAAAATAAATAAACAATAATAATTTGATCTCAATATTTCAATGAAACCAAACTTAAAATTAAACTCAAGTATAAGTATTAGAACAATACATTAAATATCAATAGGAAAATATAAATTCCACTATAGCATATTTCAAGTGGCCGAAATATTTGGTAAAAATGACACGTAGAGATCGAATATAAAATAAATAAGATATTAAATTATCATATTTCAGCGTATTTCATTGAATCGTAAGAAGATAATTATCTTACTTGATAATTTGAAAAAGCTGTTAGGATATTAATAGGTACTGAGCATTTATTCTTCATCTTGTAAGTATTATTTTCCTCATTTGAAAGCGATGATAAATCATGATACTTAAAAAACAATCTTCAACATAGTCGAGTAATATATATGTATACATAATATATTATTTTTAAATATATTTAAAACTAAAACATAATAATTTGGAAATATTTTTATGTACAACTAAATAGGAATTTTATTTATAGAACCATTAAAAAATTATATTTTGAATAAATATTTGATATAAATAATTGTATTTTAAGTCCGTAACAAAACCATACACTCATATTTGAAAATCAAATATGTGAACCAAGTCACAAAAATTGCTCACCATAAACTCCACAAAAAATTAAATTCTCATACTAACCCTAACATAAGTAACTTAGCTTCTTACCACATCCCTGAAAACCCCACACAAAGACTCAAACGAAAATGATAAGAAACCTCCTCTATTAAAATTATTTACATCTAATATCTTAAGTAGTTAGCTTCATTGGAAGTCCTCCTATATAGTGTAACTTCATGTTATGTATAAATCACCTTATCATTAATACTTAGGCTTAATTTTATATTATACTCCGTTAATAAAATAAACTTTTTAAAAATAAAACTTACATTATTTTTCGGTTTATGTATTTTACAAATTAAACATTTTAGTATTTATGGTTTACTAAATAGCTTTCAGAAATCAAATCAAAACTGAAATTAAAATTTGTCTTTATTAAATATGTACTATAATAATTATTTATATTTAAATAAATATATTTATATTAGTAACTAGTTAATTACTATATATATTTGCTGTCTATTTTTTAGAACATAACGATGTTCTAAACTTATTGTTCTATAATTATTTTATATATTAATTTTATATTTAACATTAAATTATGTGTTTTTAATATATTTTTTATAAAAATATAAATAATATTTGAAGAAATTGCTGTTTATTTATTTTTCATGAATATTTTGAAAACATTTTTCTAATATGTGAATATTAAGTTGTATATTGAGTCATAACAAAAATAATTTAAATTTGTTTGTTCATTTTTATGTAAAAAAAAGAAAAAATAGTATAAAAATATGATGGGATTTCTTTCAGCTGAAAATTGGTTGGGTGATTGATCGTAAAAATACGGTTACGACAGAAAAGCTACAAAATCGTTCAAGTACAGTCGTGCGTACATTTTCATTTTTCGAGAAGCATGATCAAAAAATAATTTAAAATGGAGGTCTACTTCCAGTTAAAATGTATATTTATGGCTCTTATAATTATTTATAATTTAATAAGAGTATATTAGTTAGTAATTTTAAATAATATATTTGAGTTAACTTTGTAATCAGGATTTATGAAATTTTTTTTAATACCTTTTCAAGTTTTTTAAATGTTTATAAAAAATAATATCTGCTTATGAATCTGAATTATTTATTTATAAGGGATAAAAGGGTTCAAATCAAATTATAATTATAATTATAACATTTAAATATTTAATATAATTTATTTTTGAAATTAAAATTTTCAATAATTAATTCAATGTTAGTTTTTAATTAAATTTAGTACATAAATTTTTCAAAATGTTTACATTTCAGCAAATCAAAAAATATAATTATTAAACAGAAATTAGCTAAAAAAAAGGTAATAATAGTTAGAATTTTTATCTTTTTAATATATTAGTAAAAAATAATTTGAATAAATAAATGTATATATAAATAGTCTTCCACGTGAAAAATAGATTTTAGGTATTTTAACTTTTATAGAGTTTTGTCTATCTCAAACTCTTAAAAAAATTGAAAATGAGTTAATTATAAGCCCACGCAAACTTTAGATCATATATAATAATTTAAAAATGTAAGTTTCATTCCGCACATTAACATTTATTTTACTTTACTTATAAATGTATTTAAACTTTAAAATAAATGAAAAAATTGCCATATTCTATTAAAATATTTCCTTGAGAATTTCGGGAATTCACCAAACAATTTAAAATTTATTAGAAACTAATTATTTGATATATTTTTATTTTTATATTGATACATTTATAGAGATTATATTATTTGAAATAATTAACAAACAACATGTTAAACAAAAAAAAAATTTAAATAAATACTTTGCTATAAAAATATAAAATAAAAAAAATTTTAATCCTAATTATAAAATTTCTTGTAAATATTTAAATAATTTAATTAATATATTTTTTAAGACTTTATATAATCTTAAATTAAATACATCATTATTTCATGCCTAAAAAACAATATATATATATGCGTGTACATAATTCCTACATTTTTCTTTTGGTTATTATTATAAATTATTATGAATGTTTCAGGAATCTGGTTAAAATTTTTTATTATTTGTTTTTTAAGATATAATTAGATTGAATGAATTAAAATCAAATTAATACAAATAATTAAATAAAAACAGATTTTTTTGTTTTGATATAACAGTTAAAATACTGTGTTAATAAAATGAATTACTTACTATAGTTAATACTTGAAGAAGAAATACTTTACAGAAAAAACAACATATTATAACTGAAATTTAAGAACACGGATGAGTGTCAAATTCATTGAATGTCTTTTGTCAAAGTGAACTTAAGTAAATATTAAACATGAGTAGTAAGTATAGTACATCAAGTTACAATTATAATTATTACTTGAATAATAAACAATAGTTTAATCATTTTTATTTGATGATGAATAAATTTAAACTGTAAAAAAGTATTTTTCTTTTATTTACCTAAATATTATGTTGAGATAATATTTATCTTATACTAAAGGTATGAATAATGAAAATTTTGGATACATTTCATGCAATTAAAAATAAAAATAGTATATTTTATATCAAAATAAGCATTTATAATGAAAATAATTATTTAATCAATATTTTTACCAAAAAATGAATTACCTAAATTTATCTGTTAAGTTAAGGAAATATGGTATGCTTAAATCACATTAAGTATAGTTTTTGGCAGTATTTTATAAATTATATTATTCTATTACATATTAATAATGAAAATATATAAGTATGTGTAAATAAAAAAATTTACTAAATGAGAGTCTATGAATTATAAAATAATTTATATCAAAGTGTTTAATTATTAACTGTTATTAATGAAAAAATTATTTTTTTATTTTAATTGTTTTGCAGAAAAAGTTTTATTTTTAATCGATTGTTTTGCATTCAAAATTATATGTAGCTTTGGAAAAAACTTAAATATTGAATAAAAAAAAAAGCTTACATAGAAACAAAATTATTCTCTAGAACTTTGAAGTATTAGTTGACGATAATAGTTATTAAATAATAGATGTCAGTTAAGGTAAAAAATAAGTGATTTTGATAAAATATAATATGAATGCTTTCAAATGCTTTACAAATTCATAATGTTGATTATAATGTATGTCTTAATTTTCATTATTTTAAAATTAGGTGATATTTAGAAGTATAAAAAAAAATATTCATAATAAAAATATGCTAATTATTTGTCAATGGTATATATGTACATTTAGATGAGTATGAATAATTTCGATTATTATATTCATTATACGTGCAATTTGTATCTTATCTTATTTAATTTCTTTTTAAAAGTAATTAAATATAGATGAATAAATCTTAGCAATAATAAACCAAAATATTTGTGATGAAATTTATTTTACTTTTAAAATATTTTTTCTATTACCACATATTCTTATTGTTCTTAAAGGAACAGACTATTTATACCGTATGAATAATAAAAAAATAAAAAAAACTTTTAAAACATATAACTATATTTTTTTTACAAAATATTTATATTAAATCTGTCAAAAAAAAGTTCTGAAAAATAAAAAAGGTGTTCTGTGCTTTACTTAAATATAGTGGAGTACTTGAATTATGAGTTAAATAAAGATGTAAAATCCAACCTCAAAATTTGTGCTAAAACTTGCAAAATTGACTATTGAAGAAATTTCGATGACATGAAATTTCATCACATTTGCAGCTACAAAAAAATTGCACAGATAGAAGTGTATCCTTGGATATGCAAATGTTTGAAGTTAAATATGGAATATTATGTGCAATTTTTTTAAAAGTAAATCAAAGAAAACCTTTTTTTCTTTCCTGAAGTTTTTTCGGGAGATATAAACATATATATATATATATTATAACTATATATATATATATAAATTATAACTAATTTCTGTAACAGTGGTGTATTATTTAAATTGAATTAAAAAGTTGTTTTAGAAGAATGGTATTAAATATAATTAGTATTTTAAAAATAATAATTTATTTTATTTTATTTTATAAATTAAAAGTGATGAATTTAAATAATTTTAATAAAAAATAAAATTTAGTTAAAAGTGTATTTATAATAAACTAAATATTTAACATAAGTTTAAATATTTTTGTAATGGTCTTAACAGGTTTATCACTGTTTTTATGATAAGAAAATATTTTAAAATATTTTAAAGGAAGTAGTGTATTCTCAAAATTAAATTTAGAATACAATACAGACTAAATAAGAAGAAATAAAATGTATTAAAATTTAAAAATTTAATTTTAACTAGATGTATTATATTAGAATAAATATTATTAATTTGTTATTTGATATTTAATAGTTCATTAATCTAATTTAATTAATTAAATTAATCTTATTTTTTTTAAAAGTTATTTTCGTTCAATATGTTACAGTTCAGAATAATGAGAATAATTGATGAAAATAAGTAAATAAATATAAATAAAAATAAAGTAACAGATTTGACAAAGTGTAGAAATCTCCTAATGGAGATACTATGGGAATATATCATTTAACATTGATTATATTCATACTAAAAACCATTTACTATTTGTTATATTTGTTATAGGGGCAATTAATAAATGTTATTATTTTAACATTTTTGTTTTATCATATTTTTAACATCCTTTTTTCAAATTGTTTAATTTTATGTCTTATGTATAATTTTAAAAGTGTCGATTTATTTTTACATTAGTTATTTTATATTAATTATATAATACTTAACATTTTGTTTTATAATAATCATTTAAAAGAAATATATTAGTAAATAATTATGTAATAAATTAAGAAGAACGTTTTACTCAGGAATAATTTAAAATTGTAAATCATAGTTATAATTTAATCAAAGTTATAATGAGCAAAGGAGTTATATTATTAGTAAAGATATAATTTTTTTTATTAATGCATAATATAAGTTCTGTTTTAAATTAATTTTACATTTTTGTTTTGTTTTAGTAGTCATGATGCGATTTGGGATTAACCGATTAGGTAATTTCAATTTTTATTTAAAATAGTATGAGTAATATATGCGTGTTATGTAGATTAACTTGTTCGGGAATTGAAAGTCAATTTGTAGAATGTATACAATTATATTATTTTAAATAATATAATTCAGTATTCATGTTTAAAATCATCAAATATATGAAATTATAATTAAGCTGATATATTTATTTTAAAATTAGTTACTAAAATAAAAATATCAAAGATAACTAAAAAAAAATTTTTAAATTATAAAACCAAACAAAAACAAAGATTCATTTTTAATTTATTTGGATTTTAAATGATAAAGAAATGTATTTTGGAAATACGATCTGTACGCTGTAAATTCAAAACTTTAGGTAAATCAGAGTTGAATCAATATTTTTAAATATCTAACAGCTATGACAACTAATTACACAAACATACACTTCATAAGTTACTTATGAAAAAATTATAACTCTTAATATTAATATTGTAGACATAATACAAAAAATAGAAACACAGCATTAACAAATAATATCTTAAAAAATACTTGAAACCATACAAAATAAAATAAGTTTATAATAAAATAAAAATAAACGACTCAAACATAAATATTTAAAAGTTTTAATAATATATTTAGTTAAATTATTTACTTAAAAAGTTGTAAAAACAAAATTATAATATGTCAACATTAAGTGTAAAAATATTTTTCAATTTTAACTATTTCTTTTTAATATTTTCAATAGTATGCCAGCCAACTATTATTAAGCTTAATTATTTAAAACAATGATGTTATTTAAAATCTATTTGTCTATAATTTTTTTCTTTTATAAATTTTATTATTTTCGTGTATCTGTCTATTAAAGCTAATGAATGACTAATCAAACAATACTTTAAAGCGATCATCTTTTTTTTTAAATTTTGTTAAGAAAATTTTTCGAATACCCCTTATAAATTATGAAACCTAGAGCATACTATTTTTTAACACTATGGTTTTTTTATAAAAAAAATTTAGAATTTGAAATCATTACCTATAATTTGGACTCAAATTCCATAAAGACGAGATATATTTTGTTACATTTTTCAATACACATACAATTTACCGAAAATTTGTTCTTTTCCTAGTTCTATTTTATACTTATATAATATTTTAAATTTATTATATTATAATGTATAAAGTTACAACATTTATTATAATTATTATTAAAATTCATCTTTAGTTCAATTTTACTCAAATTATATAAATTAAACTATTTACGGTTGAGCCATTGATAAATCATAATTTGATTTAATTTTGAAAGTACTAATAATTATTTAGAGACTTCTCATTATTCTAAAATGTATTTAGTGGTAGTACTTAAAAACCAGAATGATAAATATTAAGATATTTACACGAAAAAATCTCATAGAGACAAATACCTAGTATATAATCATTTTTTTTTAAATTTCTTTTGTAAAAATAATAATTTCAATATTTTACCAAGTTTATGTTAATTAAGTAACATACTTTTCATTTTACGCATATTTTTATTTATTTTTTATTTATTATTATATCTATATGTATATAAATCGTATCTTAAGTTTGTATAAGCACTGAATATAGGTAGCTAATAATTATATAATTAAAAACTTTTAATTAGTTTTTGAAATATTTTACATTTTAAATAGTAGTTTGACGTAATGAAATATTAAATACATAATTTTTTACTGGAGTCAAGTGATCGTTTGCAATTTAAATACTTATTACCTATATCTTGGAAAACAACGTATTTAGCATATTTTAAGATATATATTTATTATTGATCATATTTGGTAGACTAAACTACCACTATATGTTGTACAATGTAATGGATAATTTTCCGTTTAAGGCATATAAAACGGACTATCATATATGCAATACTTCCGAAAAGTAATCAGCATCGTTTATTGAGCTATATGACGTGGGTAAATAAGAACTCTTTTAAACTTAAACTACACCAATATTAAGTATTAAACTTTTGACGTTAGGTAATGGGTTTGCAATTTGAAGTGTAAATTAATTTATAGTTCCCATACAAATCTAGAGTGTTTATTTTTAAAATGTTTAACAACTTTTAAGAATTACTCATATAAAGTTTTTGGTTGAAATGTTTCTATGTTATTCTTAATAAACGTTTTTATATCAATCAAACATTTAAATTATTTTTAATAAAGAGAAATAAAACTATATATTATATAGTTATATTATATCTAATAAAATAGAAAAGAGCGTATTCGATTATATACATTATATATTTTATTATATATTAACTAAAAAATACTGATAGTTACTTTTTGCCTATAATTGAATTAAAATAATAATTTTTTTTTAAATTCATCATTTTATATACTTCAAGTGTATCAAACAAACATTTAAATAATTTATAGGATTTATACGATTACACAATTTTAAACTTTTTTTTGATAATCATTTATTTATTTTTTTTTATACAACAATTTTAATTTAAAAAAAATATTTTATAAAGAAATTAAGTATTATTTTTTGACTCTGCATAGTTTTATTTCAAACATATGGTAACTTTTTTAAATGTAGGCATTTTTTATAAATGTATTAAGTTAATTAATGAATTAATTAATTAATTAATTAAGAGTACGAATATAACTAGGTAAATCTAGATATAACTAAAGAATATAAAACTAGATACATACAAAATCAAAATATACACACAGTATCTGTCATTAATTTTTATTAGCTTATTAATAAAATATATTTTATTAATATGTGCTTGTTTATCCTTTATACATTTCATATAAAAGTTTATGGAACTCCACGGATTAGAATTATTTTGATCATATTATGGTTAGATTTTTATGTTGATTTATAGAACGTTCATTTGTGGTTTATATTATATAGAGTAGTTAAGCCAGTAGAATAATTGTAAAAAACTAAACCAAAATGTTTGTTAATATTAATGTTTATAGATTTTGATACAATGTTTTATAAACCCAACCATGTGATAAATATAATAGTAATATAAAAATTCGACTTTTCAAAGGTGGAAACTACATTATTTTATTCACATTGACTAAATATATATGCGTATCCTGGCTTTTTATTAAATTCTTGTGGTTGAATGTTATTCAATTTTATTATTTTATTTCAAGTCAATTCTAGTATAAATGCCAATCGTTATACAAAACATCACTTTAGAAAAAATGCATGGTAGTGTACAATCATGTTAAATGATGTTTGAACTGTACTCAACTAAACCAATAATAAAATAATATAAATGTATAATTTTGCATTGTTTATAATATATAAACAATCTAAAATAGTAGTAGTAGGAATAAATTATTTGTTTGAAATCAAGTATACTTAATATATTTTAATTTATTATTTTTTTTCAGAAGTTTAATTTAATGAGTTGGAATATAAATGTAAAAACTATAATGCAATCAAATTGGTTGAGGTTAGTTAATATTTTAACAATCATGCTTTTAGTTTTTAATTCCTATATATCAATATAATATATTTTAGAATAATATTATAAAAGCTTATAACTATTTATCATACATATATATATATTAGTTGCGTCAATATATGCTTAAGAAAATTCCTCTTATATAAACTTTC
Organism: Sipha maydis; assembly: GCA_034509805.1. Lineage (NCBI taxonomy): Eukaryota > Metazoa > Arthropoda > Insecta > Hemiptera > Aphididae > Sipha > Sipha maydis. The sequence continues at coordinate 67,066 of JASXSY010001336.1, read as the reverse complement.
TCTTCTGGTTTCAACAACAAATTTAGTTTAAATCGATAAAAGACGGTGGCGTTCGTTTTAAATATAATTTACAAGTACAAACAGTTTATTGAACTTTAATAATACTGTTGTTTATATTTTAATACCAAAAGGTGAAACTGCAGAGAAGTTACATAGAATTAATTATATAATTATAATATTAAATATATATGTTTTTAAAAAAAATTGATATGCATTGTTGTTTGTATTAATATTACCTAACATATTTTAATATATATATATATATATTGTATTTATAATTTTTTATTAATAAAATAAATAAAAATATGTATTTGCAAGTAAAATGTGTAGAAGCCCAGAACAATATATCAATATAATTCCATCAAATTGTTATTTTAATTTTTCAAATCATTAATCTTCATTTGTGTGAAATAACGATCGACAAATTATAAAAAATACTTAAATTTAAAGCTCATAAGTTTTTGATAAATTGAAATTTGATTATTTCAATGTAATTCAAAAATTAATAAATTTTCGAGGAATTCAATAGTAAATATAACAAAAGACACATTGTAATCTTCAAAAAAATTCTAGTTCTAGATATATAGATTGTTTAACCATATACTCTATATGTGAATTCACGGATTTCACTATATTCCAGTACATTTTATTTATATTAAATAAAAATAATTATGACATAATATAATAACAAAATATTACAAATAAATAAATTTTATTTTACTATATTGGGAACGTTATAGAAATTCTGTTTACTATAGTTTCTTAATACAAATATTAGCCGAAATCCTTTTAGAATATAATGATTTATTATATTTTTTATAACTAGAGATAACTCTACTATCTTTCCGTTATATGATTCAGTTTTTTAACGGTTTTCGAAATAATTCAATTGATCAAAATTTATCTTTTAAAGTAAAAAGGATTGGGAAAATATGTAACATAATTAAGACACAAATCGTTTTTGTGAATATGATAAAGGTAAAGGTCATTCAACATATCTGTACAGAAATTCTTTGAATACAAACAAATCATCGTCCTTCATCTTTCCAGTTATTTCCCTAGAAATAATTTCTGCGGGTGCCCTTGACTGGTGCCGTTTCATATACATATAAGAAACTAGGCCAACTATCTTAAAACATTGAAATCTTCAAAGACATATTGTCATAATCGATTTGGTGAGTGTGGTTAATTCAATATTTAACATGTCTACCACAATAGACTGTCTTGTTTAAAAATATTCGTTAATGGATTACCTTCTAATGAAATTTGAATTTAAATTCATATCACATCAACATCACATCAAGATGACAAATGACGTAATACACGGAGAAAGTATGCGACGTGAGTTATATGTTCTTCGAATTTCGCACATGAATATCGATGATATTGTAAGGCTAAATATTAAATAAATACTCTTATTTTATTTAAATTATTATTAGTTATCAAGACGAAATATAAATTTATATAATTATAATTTATAATGTATAAATATTAATTGTATTATGCTTTTAAATATTTGAACTTTTTATGATAAAATGATTTTGCTTAATTGTTTTTGTGTTCGCTTACATAGCAAACTACACTGTTTTATACGTAGAGACATGGCGACATGACGTTACGATTAACAGCCACCTGGCTCATGCGGGTTTTTATAGTTATTTGACTTCATAATTTACAAACATAATATTATTATCGACCTAATTGTAGTATACAATAAAGATATTCTAAAATTAACTTGGATTTTAAATCAAAAATTATAAATAATAGTCATAGGTATTTCATAGTTATATATTGATAATGTACTACTTACAATTTAAAATTAATTGTTGCTTTTTATAATAAATATAATTTTTTTTTCTGTCTTACAAATTCACAAGCAAATATTATAATAATGCTTCGATTTCAAACAAAAAGTATCCTATTATATTTTTAATACATTATTAAATATCATACACAATTAACATATTTTAAAAAATAAACTCATATAAGTAAACTAAAACGATTTAATAATATTTTTACACGATACTATTTAATAGGTTAGTATTAATTTTTTTAGTAATTCTTTTTTGGGCTATAACATTAAATTAAATTTCTAATCTAATATATGTTTTTCATTGGTAAAATAATATTTAATTTATACTTCATGTGAGAAAAAATGTATTTTATATATTTTATTATCTTTTAATAGTTAACTAAAAAGTAATAGCCAATATTTTTGTTGATGAACTATTTCAGATTTTATAAACTTTTTCAAACTACTAATACCGGTATATTAAAGCATTTTAACGAATATGTTAAAGAAATTAATATTATATTTAAATACTGATTAAAAATCTTAAATTTAAAATAATTAAACTTATACATATGACTTATTATAATATAAAATAAACTATTTTTATTCTTAAATGTAAGAAAATTTTGTTATGAAAAACATTTATTAAAGCTCACATATATAGAAAAAATTACTTAATAAATTACCCGTAAAATATATATTTATTGTTTAATAAAAGTTCTCAATATGAAATTAAAAACAATATTATTTACTTAAATTTATTTTTTCATTTTTGTGATTAACAAAATAAAACATAATAGTTTATTTATTTGGTTAAGTCACACAAAATAATGAGTGATTATTACAATATTGCGAATTTCACTTACCTTTGGCTTAGTGTTGATCGAAAACGATTGAGCTCGTACCGAACGGTTAACAGTCGAAGAGCGAGATGGTAAAAGACGACGGGATATCCCAATGCAGTCTCTTATAGCTCCGGAACTAACACCTACTCACGCACGCTCCGTGGTACTTGTTGCGCACTTGTTCTCGTGTTTTATTTGGGGGCGCGCATATCCCAAATATTTCCTACAGGAAATTCATCAATACTAAAATACATTATTTTCAATCAAAAACTGAATTAGTGACTCACAAAAATTAATTAACAGTAATATATTTTTGGAAAAATTGCAAAATGGTTAATACATCAAACTATTCTTGCATCATATTGTAATACTTTAAATTATTTCAAATCATGAACAAGAATTTTTGAGGTCGAGGCCGAAGTTGGACAGGTTTAATCCTTACTCTTGAAGATGGACTTGGACATATTATTATTAAATAAATGTATAAATATTTTTATTCTTCAATCTTTCTGATTACTAAAGCAGGAGTCTTAAATTGATTGAATTTTTATTATTTTTTAATAGCTTAAATTATATTACTATTATTATTTTATATTATTATATTTTTAGAATAATGTATTAATTTAAAAATAAATCATTTTCAAGTTCGTAATTAAACACTTTCCTAAAACAATCACGCAAAAAATATATTATATCATTACATTTTTTAAATACAATCAAATATTTTATTACAAAGATTTATAATAAAAAGAAACACGAATAATTATAAATTAGATAGGTAATAAAATAATGAATAATGAAAAATTAGTAAATGATTAACACTCGTAAATAAGTATATAAAATAATAAACATATATAACAATACTTTAGACTAAACTTTTATTTATTTCTATATGTAAACTATATATTTATTTATTTATATATTAAATTAGATGTTTTTTAAAATAATAACCTTAATGTTCAATTCATTTTTGTTTGTAAAAATCAATTTATTGTATACTATATAATACTATACTCTATTTTAATTAATGTCAAAAAGTAAAATATAATTTTGATTCCCAAATAAAGTTTAACGAGTAGTTTGTTACTATGGAAAATATTTGTAAAGAATTTTTAAGATTAATTTAGTATTTCAGACACCTGAAAAAAAATGTATATAAATTAAATTATGTAGTTTACGTGTTGTACTGGAAATATTTTTATTTATAAAACCCTACGTTAATAAAGTATTTATTTTATACTATAATTATTTTGTTTTACTTTTTTAGAATGTTATACATTTTACTAATAAGCAAGTTTTGTTTTTAGTATTTATATTAAATTTTTTCATTAATTTATTATTAGTCTATACTGATTTTACTTCTAAAAGAAATACATTTAGCGACTTGTATTATACATAAAATAATATATAAATATTTTATTTAATTATAACTATAAAATCTCATTTTTTCATTTATACCATCTTATTTTTGATTTATTCAATGGTGTAAAATATTTTCTATGAGAATTTAAAACTTGAAGCTAATTCTTTGGTTGTCATTTTATATTTGACTATTTTATTTATCACAGCTTTGAAGAAAAATAAGTTTTTTTTTATTAACTTATAGAGTTTTTTTTCATAATGATCAAGAATAATAAATAAAGAAGAGATCAAGAGAAAACATTTAAATAAATAATAAAATTTACAAATATGATTTAACAAATTTAGATTAGTTGTATAAAAATTGAATGTAATGAACATATTATAACTTGTATGTTCAATTTATGCTGAAATTTTAGTTTATATAAACTTACATTTCGGATACGTTTTGAAATTTAAAAATATATTAACTATATTTAACTAAATAGAATATTGAATGTATAATCTACACAAATACAGTATATTTATTTAAAGTTATTTATTCTAAAACTATATAGTTATTCTTATTTAGATAATCAATTTAGCGATAATACTATAATTAAAACATTAATATAGATAGAAAAGAAATTTGTTGATAATTATTAAGGATAGGACAAATTACTTGAGTTTTGAATAAAGTGCTGTTAAATGTTATGCATAAATATTGATTATGATCATTATGATTATAATTCTCAAAAAGGTATAATCACGAAAGGTGGTTTTGGATTTGAAATCCCATGAAACCTTTTTATTTTGTTTTTATGTCTATATCACCAGGATGCTTAACCTTGATTAGGGAATTTTGAGTAATTGGAACATGTGTGTTTTATATTTTCAGCCTTCTATATTTTGAAATCTGATTTATTTATTTGTACATTTTTAATTTTAATTAGGTATATGGTAAATATACAATTTTTTTATCTAATGTATTAATTTTAAAATTAACTTGTTGAAAACTTAACTTGAGTTGCATCAATATTTTCGTAGATATAATACTTGATAAAACGTCACATATTACTTATTCGGAATATAAATCAAAAATAATTATCAAACTTCTATAAATCACAGTTTAAGTTAAAATTGTTAATAATTGAATTTTGAGAATGTTATTTTAAGTTATATGTTTGTTAAATATTTTATAAAGAAAAAAACTTTTCGTATTTTTATCAGACTTTATGATAGGTGTATACTGATAAGTTAAGTACGAAAAAAGAGTAATAAACATATTGCCTGGGTAATGTGAACACTACCTATGCCTACTGGATAAAGTAAAAATATTATTTATAAAATGATTATTTTGTACATCATTTACTTTTGATTGGATAACATGGTTTAATAAAATAAAATACAATAAAATATCAATGACACATTTTGATAAAATGTGTGCACTGATATTGTAAATTAAAATCTTAAACTTCAGTACAGAACTCGATTTTTGAGTTTACTCGTTTAGCTTCTTAAAGTTTGATTATTTAGTTCATAAAAATGTCTTCTTAAAAAGAAAAATTTTAGGAGAGTTTTACTAAATTAATCAATGGAAATAATAAGAATTTGATGCATTTAAGGAAATTAAAATATTATGACATATTATTCAAAATAAGAAACGTAAAATTAATCGAAAAGAAAATGAATAAATCACAATAAACCATTAATAGATATTTTAGAAGTATCGGCTACAAATAATTTTTTATGTAAAATAGTTAATACACAATATCTTTTCCGTGGTTAAGGTTTTAGAAATGTTTGTGTAAAAGTAAATGTTTAATAAATAAATGTATAAGTAAATTTAAATCTGAGGGGATACTTTACAACTCTAAATACCACTCGAATTTGAACTGTTCAAATAAATAACTATACTTAATTTTTCAAATGTATTTCTATATAAAATAATAACTTAATAATAACTAATTTACTTAATAAATAAATTGTTTTCGGATATACATGATATGATTAAATTAAATTAGTTTCTACTTCATACTTTATCCATAGCAAACTCAATAATGTACGAATTGCACATATTTAAAGGTGGATAATGTACACATTATATAATTCATATGAATAAGATGTGTTTTAGTCAAATAATGTGTACACACCCATTTTCGATCTCTACCTTTAACATATACACTATATAAAATAGGCAAAATAACCAAACGTATTATTATTTCCCCTTAAAATATTAAAATATTGATTATGTATTTTTACTGTATTATATTTCAAGAAAGTTGTATTTTGATATTTTCTAATTTATACTAAAACAGTAGTTTCAAATATAATTTTCCATTTTCCATAGAAATCTAATCAAAATTTATATTACATTTTTGAAGGTAATTTAAGTAATACTATTTCTGAAGGAAAAATATCACCTGATATTCAACCCTCTTGAACAATTCCTAATTATACCACTGAATATGTTTTACGATAACCCCATAAAAACGCGAAAGCGTTTCCGGAAGGGATGCGCCATTGAAAACAATAAAATTCTATCACTTCTCTGAATTCGATTTGTATAAATTACATCTTTCTGCGTTATTTGGTAATTTATAGTTAAATATCATTATAAATGTGCATTTTGAACAATAAACTATTATAATCAACGGCTCCAAAGGTTCACATAAGGTAGTGCACAATTCATTTATAAGATATCTATGTAGGCGGGTAAAAAATTATTAATTTTGTTACAGGTATACGAGAAAGTACCTACATTTAATTTTTTAAGCTGTATAAGCTCTTCGTCACGATAAAATAAAAATTAATTAGAAAAAAATAACTTATTTAGTACGAAACATAAACAAAATATTTGTTTTTCACAATCGACGTGATACGTGGAACGATAAAAATATAAGTCCGGTGCACACGTTGATTGTGCTCCAAACTACTATGGTTTACTATTCGACGTGTCTACGCATGTAATTTTTGTACGGCTGCCCGGAGCACAATGAATGTGTGTTCCGCTAATTACTTAATCGCTAATAGACATACTTCTCAACACGAAAAGCTGTAAAAAAGGTTTTTTATTTAGAAATATTATTATTAATTACAAACTATGTGCGTAATAACCAATTATTATTTACTATAAAAATCTAATAATTTTTTATATAATTTTTTGAGGGTGGTTCACGTGCTTTTGTGCATCATAACACGAGCCACCACTTTTAATTCATAGTTAAAACTAAAATTGAATAAAAAAAGTCTATCATCGTTCTAAAGTCTGTCAAAATAAAAAAAAGTCACTCTTATTTTCATAGATAAATTTATAGACAGTATATGCACTCAAATACATAAACTCATTAAATATGTAACTATATTACTATGAATATAATACTAATAGTGTTTTTTTTTTTTTTCATAAAATACATTCGAATGAAGTACAAATGTAATATTCAACACTATGTTAAAGACAAATTTATAACCTATTAAGATATTATTACCTTTAAAATAAAAAAAAATGAAGATTTGGATTTAATATAAAAATATCTTAAAAAAAAATTTAATTTTTAGTAATTTATAATTTATATTTATAATTTATAATACTATTTGAACCACAATTATTTATATATATTGACTATATATTGCAAATAATATGAATTTGAAAACATTTTGATAAAATTTAGGATTTCGTAATAACTTATATTATTTTATTTGTTATATAATACGAGTATAACATATCATTATAAACTTTATTAATAATATAAATAAAAACTGCAACTAAATTGAACTTGATTTTTACATTTTTTATGAAAGCAGTATCGTCTATTATAAATATTTTTTTTTATTATTTAATAGTTGAAAACATTAGAATTACAAAATACTACTTTTTAGTACTTAAGTATATAATTATAACAGAAAATGAAATTTTAATAATTCTATAATGAATACAATTTTTCAATTATTTTAAAATAATATTAGTGTTATATATAAGTAGGAACTATTGTAAATACTCATACTTAATAAATCACTATACTATTGATTATTTCTATATTTCTATACTCCCTTATGTTTAAACTCCCTTATTGTACCATATGCGTACATATTGTATAATTTTTTAATTAATAAATAAAATAAAAATAAAAAACTTTATCTATTCTGGTATGGTAAATATATATAACTTACGTTCAACTAAATTAGATATTATTATTAAGGCGTCTTTCACACAGTCCGTTTCTTTAACGGCAACGGAAACGGATCGGATAAAAGTAACCGTATATATAAAAAAATGTTTGTCCGTTGGTAAAAACAGATAGTGTGGACGGATTGTATAAATAACTATGTATCTTATCTACTCCGTTTTCTTTTTTTATCCGATCCGTTTCCGTTGCCGTTAAAGAAACGGACTGTGTGAAAGAGGCCTTAGGGGCAAAAATATTTTTAAAACAAAAATAGTTTTAAATTTAAAAGTTTACAATTTGAAAACTATTTTAATCGAATTCAAGACCCATTAAATTACAAAAATATACTATTTTAAGATGTATCCAAATGCTTTATATTAAATACTTATGGCGTTTTCTATGTTACTTTAAAATAATTTAAATAAAAATTAAAAAATTATTATTTATAAACATTCTAGCCATTAATATATAATTGATATTATGGAAAACCTATTTATTAGCCTAACCTAATCTAATCTATAATTTATTTGATTTTTTAATTTATAGTAAAAGTATAATTAAATATATAATTTATTACATAAAATAATTTAAAATAATTAATGATAATAATTTAAATATTGTAAATATTCCTGATAATTTTTCTTAAAAACTACAACGCGGTATATATTCGTAGGTATAATTTGAAACTGCAAAATCCAGATGATGAATTTGGGAAACGCAAATGACCAGAATATAAACATTTATTTAATCAGAGACATTATCATTCACCGTTGTTTTGATTGATATATTATATTGGTAATGACATCACCAGTATTGAGCGAGTGTTTCAGAAGTGTAATTATAAACAATCATGGTGATAAACAATAATCATTTGACTCGATCCTTTAATCACCTATTTATATTGTTTCAAAGAATGAATATCAATAGCTTTGTTCATATAGTTACACCAAAGTAAGTTATAAATTAAAATTATAGTGATATTATACTATAACACTTAAGTTCACATACCTATATATTAACAAATACCGTTTATAGTAATTAAAATTATAATCCCATAATATTATTTCATAATAATGGTATAATGAATTTTGAACTTTATATATAATTAGGAAAATTGTTTAGCGTTGAAATATACTATGTAATATTATATAATATGACCTATAAAGTGCATCATACATGTAAATATTATATTCGCATAAGATAAAGATCTTATTGAAACAAATAAGTATTTGAAAATAAAAATACAAAGATCCATTGCTGCTTATGTCATTGGTGTAACGGTTATAAAGGATAAGGTTTTGATATTGGTACTCGTGATTTGTTTTTTTAAGCATGGCTTAATCGCTAAAACACGGCTGTGATTACCGACCTGGGTAATGACACCTAATGATACTATAATTTTATAATTATTTTCATGAGTCAACCAGTTATATTCAAACAAAATGTTTAAAAAAAATTTTATTTCACATTTAAATAACTATTTACATATTATTAATTTATTAAAAAAAGTATGAATACCATATCCAATTAGATTCATTTTTAATAAATCTAAATACCTATATAATAATTTTTAAGTCCTCATTACCATCTAATAATCGAAACGTTAACAGTTTTTTTTGGTTTTAATTTATAATAGTTTTTGTTGTAGACACTCATATACAGCCTATAGGTATGTCCAAATAAAATAACTGGAAATTATGTTAAACACTGAATATATTATATTATGACCTCCGAACTGTAAACTTTGAAGGTATGATCAAAATATTTTTTCTGTCACGTGGTTTTCCCGTTCAAAAATATCTAAAAACTGTACGACACGTCATGGTTTTGCAATAATTTGGCCTCGTTGTAATATAATACGAGTATTAGCTAAAGAGACATTGAAATCAATGAAAAACTATAATGCATTTTAATGATAGTCTACAAAAAAATATTTTATACAAGATATTATTATCTTAGGTTATCCTATAATTAAATTTAATATATTATAACAGTAATTTTTATTGATTGTTCAAAAAAGTAGATGTATTTTAATATAATATATAAAATATAGATAACATAAATATTCATTGAGTTAACAAGTATATTTTTACCGTTTTAAAAAAAAAAATTATAGTTTCATGAATACTAATTTTAACTTTAGAATTTTAACAAATAATTAGAAAAAAAATAGTGCAGTTTAGTGTCAACAACTGCTACAATTAATGGTGTTGCATAATTAATTATATAATAAATTAAAATTTTTTTAAATATTTTAAACTATTATACGTTATTGGATATTAATAAATTAAACAAATAAATATCAAAGGGTATTATATAATTATTCAACAAAACTATTTGATCTTTTATTTTTCTACAAAAGAATTACAAATTACACAAAATGAATTTCAAAATTGAGGGTGCCGATTAATTACTTCGTTGGTTATCAATTTAATACGTATTATTTTAACGAACACAAGGTACATTTTTCAAAGTATCTATTAAAATATCAAATAAGTATTTAAAATTAAGAATAGACTAAACAATGATAAACTCTAATAAAATGTATAGGTTTTTATAATATCTATAGTGATAATTTTGAAAAACTATACTGGTTATTGGACATTTTCTTAAGCTCTCGAAAATGAGTACATGTGGTAAGATTAATAATCAATTACTGTTTTTTCTTTTAGTTTTTATTTTGAATTTATAGAAATAAAACTATATTTTTAATTCACAATTTTTATTTGAATCTACGTTATTTTATTTTAATTCAAAATTTTAAAAATGTTCAGTCCAAATTTACCTTTCCTATAATCAATAACCAAAAAAATATATTATATATTTAATATTTTCCTCAAAATTGCCATCAGTAGGTCATACTCGTATTTATAATTAAATGTGACGTACATTTTAGTATTGTTAATGTAGAGCAATTTTTACTGCTATTTTACTAAAATGTATGAAATTATATATTTAAAATAAAAAAAGACATAATGAATTCACTCAAATTCGTTTTTTGATTTCAATAAGACAACAAGATAAGTATATATTTATTTAAAAATATAATCAGTTTAGTCTAAATGACTCATTTAATTCTGTAATATACTCATATATTATACATTTATCTTTAACCTGAGTTCTTGAATTTGCTTTTTAAATTTTTATTTTGTATACATATGGACTTCAATGATGGGACCCGAAAAAAAATATAACTCTAATAGAATGAAAATATTCCAAAATATATTACTTTGATGAATTTCAAACGCTCTGACATTTATTCCTAATTTAACATTACATACAGATTTTCATATAAATACTATAAAAGAAGAAACAAGAATTTTTTATTTACGTTTTCATAAAAACTCCAGAGTTATACCAACCCTCTTTTAAAAGATTTCTCCATTCCTACAATCACAGGAAGCCCAACCCGCAAGTTAAAATGGAAATGGTGTTGAGATTTATTACAAAACTAAATATTATTATCTAATTCCAACTTAAGAAAAATAACTAAATATCAATCAAGAGGCACTTATGGGTGGCTAATTAAACAATCCACTTCGTGTAATTTTGTATTCTCATCATATACACATTTTTGCAAATAATATAGATTGTTTATGTAAAATAAATAAAGAAAAAATTGAATATTCAATGTATCTACTATGTATGATACATGAAAAATATAATTTAAACAAAATATTTTGAATTTTCCATTGGTGTTATTTTGGTACAACTAAAATATTAGTCGATGAACCTAATTTATACATTTTAGGAATTCGAAAAATATTGTGATTTGAATTCAAATACTTTCATTATCCTAGAAAATTACCTTGTAATCGCCCGTTAAAATGAAATCATTATTGTTTATTGTTATTAACAATATGAAACTCCAGTGCTGTTTTAGTAATTCAAATAGACACGGAAAGTAAATAACAATTGCCTTTAATGTTTTTTAAATTATTTATTTTTTATTTTTTTTTTTTTATTTGCTTTTAGTTTAACTATTACAACTCAACAATTATTTTGAACAACAAAATACATAACAGAACAATATTAAAAACTACAAGAACTTAACAACAGCAATTATCTTAAAAATAATCATATGATAAAACCAGCTTCTAAAATAAAATTAATAATTCAATTTACAACTATTGCTGGATTGAAATTGAGGATGGAGGTAAGATTGAGAGGAACATTGGTGGATTTAAGAGAATTAAACAGAATAACGCGTTTCACGTGTAGAAAAGGGCAATCAAAGAGAAGATGAGCGAGATCACAAACACTTTCGTTGGAATGTAGAGTACAGAGTGGGGAGTCATTTAGACCTAATTTGTACGCGTGAGCAGGTAGTAAAGTGTGACCAGAACGTAAGCGATTGAATTGTATAATACTAGATCTAGGTAAATTGAGGTTGTTAAACCATATTTCGTTAAGAACATTTGGTACGATGTTTTTGTATCTGGTGGCAAACTCAGCTAGGAAGTTTGACCAGTATGTAGACCAGAGATTAGATATATGACGCCGTAAAATTGAAAAGAAATCGGTACGGGGAAGTTGGATGAGAGTGGGACATATTAAATTTGACGTTGATTTCGCCAGATTGTCGGCGACTTCGTTCCCATGTATACCGATATGGCTTGGAACCCAAAGAAATTTGATGGTATAATTAGCTTGATGGAGTTTAAAGATGATAGATTTGATGATAAGGACTAGGGAATACAAGCGAGAGTCAAAAGGGTTAGATATTAGTGCTTGTAGAAGAGACATGGAATCAGAAGCAATTAAGTATTTATTAGAGCAAGACGTGAGATAAGAGATAAAGCTTCAATGATGGCATCACACTCTGCAGTGAAAGATGAAGAAGAAGGAGGTAGATTGTTAGAAAAAGAAATATGAAGTTCAGGGATATAAAAGGAATATTTGGTAGAAAGAGGTGAAACTGAGCTATCAGTATACACCACAATGAAATGATCAAAATTCAACTTAAGAAACTCAGAAAAGATCTTATTGACCATAGGGAAAGACATTTTTTTAAGTTCCAGGGAAGATAAAAATGAGAATTGGTTTTCTATTCTAACGGGAAGAAAGAATAGAAGAGAGTCAAATGATTGTCCATAAAGAGGTAGTTTGGATGATTTACGAATGTATAGGTGAAAATTAGACAAAACACTAGCTGAGATTTATAGTATTGGCATAGACTTAGATACATAACGCCAAGAAAGTAAAAGAGAATAAAACATGTCAAAAATAAAATGATAAGAGTAAGCTAGAGATTTGAGAAGGAATTTACCGGCTAACCATTGGCATCTAATATTAAAAAGTGCACAGTTAGCTTCGACCTCGATAACAGGACAAGGAGTGGATTTGAAAAATCCCACAATGTTCCTCAAACAAGAAATTTGAAGCTTGTTTATTTTTTTTCCAGTTCGAGAAAGATGCAGAGCCGAAAAAGAAACAACCGTAATCTAGTTTAGATCGAATGAGTGTGCGGTAAATAGTTAATAGGCAAGAGAGGTGAGAGCCCCACCAGGTATTGGCAACCACTCTGAAGAAGTTGGACCATCGAGAAATAGTAGCTGAGAGTGAAGTTATATATGGTTTCCAACGTAGTTTTGCATCTAGTATGATGCCCAAATATGTAATATTGGGAACAAAGGAGATGGCTTTGTCATCGTAATAGAGGTTAGGAGGGTTATTATATCTACGTCGAGTGAAAATTACTGAATTACATTTCTTTGGAGCAACTTCAAAAGATACCTTGTCTAAAATGGTTTTTAGGTCTTTAAGAGCTGAGTTAAGATGTTCAACAGAAATACTAAGAGAATTATTAGAAGTGAAAAATGACCATATCATTAGCATAAATGAGACATTGGTGCCCGAGTGACGTTAGATTCTTTTCGACAATGCTCATATATATATATTGAAAAGTAATGGGCTAAGACAACTGCCCTGAGGCAGACCTATGAAAGTAGAACAAATATTATATGAGCCAAAGGAAGAGGAGAAGATGAGATTCCTGTGATTAAAGAGAGAGAGCAAAATGTTGCAGAATTTAGGAGGAGCATGTAAAGAAAGGAGATGCGAAAGAATGGTGGAGATATTGACGGAGTCAAAGGCTCCACGGATATCAACGAATGTAGCAACAAAGAATCGCTTGTTATTAAAAGAGTTATAAATATGACCTATGAACGTTGCGAGGCATTCCGTGGTACCCAAACCTTTCCTGAACGCAAATATATTAGTTGATAGAATAGAGTTGGATTGAAGCCACCAATCAAGTCTTGATATAAGCATATGTTCGAATAATTTGCACAGAGAGGAAGAGATCGCTATTGGTCGAAAGGAAGTATTAGAGTTTTGTTTAGGAATAAGTATGATTCTATAGGAGTTCTACGACGAGGGGATTTGTTGATTATTAAGTATGTTGTTCATTATAGATAGGAGGTAATCTAAAGCGTTTTTGGGAAGGTGTTTAAGCATAAGTGGAGAAATATTATCGAGACCGGACGCTTTTGACTTACGAGAAGAGTTGTAATTCTGACAAATTGAAATTATTAATAAGAATATGATGGAGACAGGCAGAGGGAGTATAACAAGGGAAAATTTCGGATTTGTTTTAATTGTTTTAAATTTTATTAATTATAATCATTTCAAATAGGCAATATTTATTATTGATTCTGGTCGGTAGAAGTAAATTCTGGGATTTGCAATTATATTTGGGTTTCGAAGAAATATCTACGCTTAGTATACTATTATGAGTTATAACAATCTGTCAATGAAATTAGTCGTTTGCTAATAAAGTTAGGCAAAAACAAGAGATAATTCCAAGAAACGGATTGATACTATCGAGTATAATATAATTAAATTTATAATAAATCCAAGAGTTACCTAATTACTTTAAAAGAAGGCTAACTAGGAAAGAAAGAGGGTCAGAAATTAAACATTTTAACAACATATTACTTTGATAATCGATGTATTAATAGTTAATATAACTTTCATTGAAATATATTTTAATACGTGAGTTCAATTCACCATAATCTAGTGCGTTAATAAAAGATTAAATTAAATTAAGTACAAAAATATTTTTCAAAAATGAAAGCTCTTTTAAATACTTGATTGGATCATTGTTTCATTGTCTCACAACTTTATTATTTTAACAATACTAATTAAATTGTTTATTTTAATGTCTATAAAAATCCACATATTAATATACTCAACAATTTATTTACATTAAGCCACTATAATTACTGAAATAACTTATAAAATTCAGTTATGTTTTTAGGGTATACGTGGTCACATTTTATGAGTTAACTTATCCGAGGGAATCCCATAAATATTGAGATAAAATTATAAGCTTAAAAGATTGTTTAAAATATTTAGTAATAATTAAAAGATAAATAATTCTATAAATGTTTCATTATAGTTTTATTTTTATTAGTATGTTTAAAAATAGTCTTACAAATGTACCAATTGTATATTTTATTTTTCAACAAAACTTAAAAAGTTAATATTGTATTCAAAGTAGAAAAAAAAAAACAAGTCATGTTAAAAAATTTAATATAGACCTAAAGTCCAAGGAATATTATAATAATGAATTTGGAGATAATTTTATGCTAGCAAAATAATATAGACGTACTTTTTAGTTTGGAGTACACTTTATTATCGGAACAAATAACAGAATCAAATTCCAATAAATTTTCTTCAGATAATCATAAACTGATATGTGCAAATACTGTCAAAAAACGTACAAAATTATTTCACTTGATTCCTAGATCTACATTTTTCTCTAATAAGTATATTTTTTTTTATTAACTATCAAATTTTTTTATGTTGTATAATACGATATATAAATTACGAACCAATCGACTGTATTATGATCAGAGATGAACTATAATAATGAATATAACGAAGATTAAGAAAATATAAGCTACAATTTTAATTTTAAATTATTGTTAGACATTTTTTATGTAATTAAGGAAACAAATTCTTATAATGTTAAAATTATTTATAACTATGTAATAACAATGTCATCAGCTCATGTGCCCAAGGGCGTCCAAAATATTGTGAATTTAAGAGTGTATCATAAAAATTAATAATAGTAAGAATAATTTGATATTTTATGTTTTATTAAAAAAATATGAACAGTTAATTTTTAATATGATAGTAAATGTTACCTTTGAAAAATTAAACATAGGCTTTATAGTACCTTTTAACATAGTATTCGACATTATATTTGAATAAACTTATTATTGAAGTACAATATCACTAATGGTACTCACATAAAATATTAAACATTTTATTTTTAAAACGTAATTTTATTAATATATTTTATTCGAATAATGGTGTAATATATAATTTAATACTAATTACCTCTTAGCAGTTAAGACTTATCTAAACCATTTACGTATATAAAAAAACCACCGAGTACCCGAAAATTTTGGGTAATGAGTACCAACTACTTGAAAACGTTGACTATCCACAAAATCAGGTATTATCCGGATAAACTGGTACCCGAGTATTACCCACGTCAAATCAAGAACACTAGTTAGAATGGCACTGGATTTAATCGAATACTCTTTAAAGAATTAATCATCAATCCATTTAAGTTATTTAAGATTTAACTATACAAAAACAAAAAAAAAAAAATATATAACATGAAAATTAAATTAAAAAAAGAACCGGATGGGCCTCGTTCTGCTGTACAGTTGGGGGTGGAGTGCACCTTGTTTATAGGATAGGTCATTATTACAATGGATTTGTTAAATTTGAATGCAATGATAAATATCATTGTTTACGAATAACGATTCTGAACGGAGTTAATATGTTTGTCTAGGATATAATACATTGTTATTTATAAATAATGTAAAAAGTATATTTTATTTTGAAACGATGAATATATTTTTTAATTAGGATGGGTTGGCAGTTGTATACAGCGACATAGTTTGTCAGTCTAGAATATTATACATTATATTATATTTTACATGTAATTTTATGTCAATATTCGCTGTTCAAACGCTTATAAAAAAAAACTGTGCCTATGGATTTTAATAATTTTTGAATGACAATAAGAACTACTTCTGTGGAATCTTCTATTAAATTTTCAAGTATTTTGTAGGAGCCAAATTTTTTTTATCATCGATTATAAAAATAAAATGTAAAAAAATCGAATATTTTAAATGCCTATAAATGGCTTAAAAATCAATATTATATTTTGAAAAAAATATGACATAAAGGAAATGCCAATCTTAACAGCTGGTAGAAATTTCAAAAATCTGCAACTTATACTTTTTGAATTATAACAAATATTTAAAATCGTTTGAGAATATATCGCTATTTTATGCAATTTTGTAAATATTTAAATTTCAAACAGTCATAAAATTTTTTCCTCAAGTCTGGTAGAAATTTTTTTAAAGAATTTTGAAGAATAGCTTATAGGTAACCTAGTGTTAAAATTTTGAACCTTAAGTATGAACAGAAAAAGTTTTATGAATTTTTATCTACAAAATAACTTGCAAATTTTCGCAATTTTCACATATTTCGTATAAATTGGAACTTTGAGCACTTATAAAAAAAAATTGTGGCTTACGATTTTAGATTTTTTTTTATCAGTTAAGGAACAACTTATAAGAAATCTTGTATTCAATTTTCAAGATTTTCTGGCCGGCCAAAAAAATTTTATCGTTATTTTAAAAAAAAAAAAAATTAAAAAAAATTGAAAATTTTAATTGTCTATAAATAGCTCAATAAAATTCAAAATACTTTGAAAATTGAACGGTGTATAGATAATGCTAATCTTAAAATTTGGTGATAATTTTAAGTATTTACATAAATTAGTTTTTGAGTTATAGCAAAATAAAAAATTTGATTTTGTCGAAAACTGGTTTTGCGTAAAAACTCCCGTTTTTCCCTTATTTTTTTAGGGTTTTTCCCGTTGCATATTGAAAATTTTTTACTTTTGACCCCCCAAAGTACCAACTAGATTCACTTTCCTTTCAGAAAAGTTGCTACATAAGCAAATCGAAGCATTTTTACTGCCAAAAAAGGTGTCGTCAGACACAAAAATAAAAATAAATAAAAAATTAAAATAAAAAAAAAAAATAAAAAAAAAAACACACATCATTGTAAAACCAATAGATTCCATCACTCCGTTCAGAATCTAAAAATAAATAAAGAATATCGTTCAATAATCCAGATATTGAAGTATGTTATTTCGTAAGAATTAAATAATCGATCTAACAACAATTATAATTCTTGTGATAAATAATATAAAGTATAGTAAAAAAGTATGATTGTATCGTAGATAATTTTCATATAATATTATTTCATTACCTATAATTCGTTATAATATAATATTTTACATTTTTGTATAGGTTTTTCGCATTAGAAAAAGTATAATGGTTATATTTTAAATTATACAAATCATTACAAGAATAACCTTTACTTAAAGTTATTTCTAATTATGATGTTGCTTGAGTACCTAAATTATCACATTTCCATTAGTTTTTGAGTCAAGCATAAACTAATTTGAGACTTTACATTGCACAAAGCTAAATTAATTACAAATAAAAATAACAACATGAGTATTACATTATAAAACACACTACCCGGAGATTATATTTTATTAAAGTTAAGATAGTAGATTATTTTTTCATAACGCAACATTTAGCCTTTTTATTTTTTCCTCCTTTGAAGAGTGTCTACATCAAAACATTGTTAGCCCCTAAAAGTTAGAAAAACTTTAACCTTTAAGATGTGTTAATAAAAAATGACTCAACAATTTCAATGGTGTGATCTTTTAACACAGTCATATTATGGTGAATAAAGAGTATTATATTATTTTTGCGTCTCTTATTATTTTAAGAGATTTACTATTATAAAGAATATGGTCAAAGAAAATACGAAGAAAAAGCTGATAATGACAGATGAAATGTGCCAAAGACTGTAGGTACACTACTGCTTGAAATTCAATTTTCAGTTTTTTTCTTTTTTTTTTTGTGTGATGAACATGATTATATTATCTTTACTGGTTCCTCAATATTTTCATCGACCTCAAGCAAAATAAACCAGAATTGAATTGCTGACATTGATTATGTGCTGACGTTAATAGAATTTTGTATTTTAAATCATAAACTTCATGCACACCTCTATTATAAAAGGTTTGTTCGATAGTAAAAATAGAATTCCCAATATATACGAGTACATACATTATATTCTTTTCTATGAATTTTTTGTAAATACAATATTTTTAAAAATTGAGGATTAGTGGTCAGTTATGGGCACTCGTCTCATGTAAATCACGTTAACACGAGCTTATATACATTTTTAAAGGTGATTGTTGTAGATATAATAACCTGATAATATTATTCTTGAAATAAATTGTGTTCGTAGTGTTTTTTTTTAACCTTATATCCCTAAATATATATTTATCTTCTACACTTAACTCAAATGTATTTTTTTGGACTTCTAATATTTCTTTACATTAAAAATTTAAAAATATGATGAATAGCGTTGGCATTTATCTTTATAATACATTTTCATGATCGAAAAATGTCATATATTTAAAAGTGATTTGACTTTACATTTTATTTAAAAATTATAATAATTTAACAGCATATCCTAATTTGCTCATGCTTTTTTTTTTTTTTTAATTTGAAATTTTAGTTTAGGTATAAATAAATTTAAAATATTTTGTTTTGCTGCAATTCGTAAAACTATATGCACCGTATTTTCAAAATATTTGTATTTAAATATTTAATTTGTTTTATTTCAAATTTTATTAAGTTATCAGTATAATTTTAGTTATCTTTAAATCTTAATCTTTTTATCTTAATCTTATCTTTTTATTATTTATGTTCTCTAATAATTTTATGTATTGTGAAAGGTACTGATTTAATATTCAGTCTGACAGTTTTGATTGGAAATTATATTATCTTAAGTCTTTCAAAATCTAGTTATTTAATTTATGTAAATAACCAAGTCATTTAAATTTCAAATATTTATTAGTTTAATTTAATTCTTTTTTTTTTTTTTTTTTGTACATATTTCAAAATACAACCTGTACTATCATGGACCTAGTGATTATTTGTACAGTTATACATTAAATTTACTTAATTTCCTATTATTTTTTATAAAAATCTTTTATTGCTAATAATATTTTGATGTTCTTTAGATTTAGTTCTAGCTGTGTACAATTTTAAAATTTGATATGAAATTAAAAATAATAAATATATAAAAAAGGAAATTTTTTTTATTATTGTAAACAGTTTTTAAATCACAATAAAATCTTTTGATTTCGCAAAAATATAAATAAGAAAATGTATATTATAATATAAAAAATTATATAAATTATATTTTATATTTGTATAATGTGTTTTGTCATAATAAGTTATCAAGTTTTTTGACTATTATACTGTTTATTATTATTTTTTTTTTAATCAAAAAAACATAAGAGTAATATTTTTTCACATTAATAATAGTTTACTCTGGTTTTATAAATGGAAAATTAAAAAGCAGTAGTTCATTTTTATATACAGTATTTTACAATATTTTACTACAATCTTAATTTTAATAACTTACAATTGTATATAAAAATATATTAATCGAATTTCCTAGTGGGAAATAGTAAAAAGAATTTGAAGTTACGTAATACAATAATGAATATTAATAAAGTACAAGAAAGAACCGTATCAAAAAAAATAAATAAATAAATAAATAAAGGAATTGATTTCTAACCGTTCTATTTGGTATTCTGTAGCCAGAATCGGACCTTCGGGTCTAATAAGATCGCATTGTATCACAATCGTTGGCCAACATTTATATCAATTAAAGATCATGTCCATCGGACATAAGAAAGTTTTTATGGCTTACAATAAACAACGAATAGATGTGGAAAATTTGAAAGAAATGCGAAATACCTTCAATTCACAAATAATATACTCCACTTAAAATATATTTTCTATTTTATTAAGTATTATTTTAAAATAATTTTTTCCATATGAAGTAACACTTCTTACTTATATTGTATAAAAAAAAAATGACTCGGTAAAAATGAATAATATTGTAAATGAAATATAATCTAATACAATTTTAAATAATTTGGAATAAATTGTATGGTTTAGGGCATGTCAATGTAAGCTATATAATTGGGCTATGATTGTAGTATAATATTACTCTTATTTCCTTGTAGAAAAATTACCTTCGTAATAATTATTTAAAAATAAATTTAGGATCATTATTTTTGAATTAAATAATTTAATAATTTAATTTATATTTATTTTTATCTTTATTTTTGAAGTAACTATTACGAATTTAATTTTTCCTCGAGGAAGTAAAAGTAATATTATACTACAATCATAACCCAACATACAGCTTAAATTTACATGCTTTTAACCATACAATTTATTCAAAATTATTTAAAGTTGTATTAGATTAATTATTAGTTTTTACTTTGTTTCTTTTTTATTTTGAGTGTATGTATAGAAAAGTTTAGTTCTATTATAAATTAGGAAAACACATTCAGACATCTAACATAATAATCCCCAACTTTCATGTATTTATTAAATTCAAATTCAAATACTGAGTAAATGTTCAGCAAAAGATGTATGTCAAAACATTAAAAAATTTTCCAAATAATACTTTTTAAAAACCCGTAATGCTGACTCGTTAAATTAAGAATTTAAAGGGCTTTTGTTAAGTGTGTAAATTTGTTGATGACAAAAACTATATAGTTATCGATCGCAGGGGGTGACCAACGAATCACATATATACTTATACGCAATGACTCCTTCTACAGGTTTTTTAAATTGTATGTCTAGTCTAATAAATACCATACCCATATCCTGCTTTATGTACAAGTTGTATCTCTTTATGTTTAAAATTTATTTTATTGTTCATTTTTTATATTTTAAACAAAAATAAATGCTTTTGTAATAGTCATAATTTTTTCGTGACTTTCTTAACATATGATTTATTAAATCTTTTATCTCTTATAACAAGGATAACATTTTACAAATTTTAGACGAATTGCCAAATACCTAATGTGATCCCTATATCATATTATATGAATTATGAAATTTCTAAACATTTAACAATTCAAGAATTAAAAAAAAAAAATAAGAAAAATGTTAACTAAAATATTAATGAACAAAAAATTCTTATCCAAGTTTAGAAATAAATTAAAAGATCACTTATAAATTACAACCGTAATATTGTATACTAATATTTAATGATACTTTTTTTTTGGTAATTTAATTTTTGTTAACGGCTGTAAATTGGAAAAAAAACAAAAGCTAATTAATTGGATTTGAAAAACTGGTAAATAAAAAATTTAATTATAAAAGTAAAACTGAAACATTTTATAAATATTGATATTATTAGTTTGAACTTAAGTCAAATTTTTTATGAATTAATAAGTAACAAACTTTTAAATTACTGTTTTGTAGAACGTCATTATAGATTAATTAATGAGTGCGTATGATAAGTTAACTTACATTTATATTACAAAATATTAGTTTCATATATATCCATAATAAAATAAGGTTATGCTTCATCCTGTTTTATATTACATTAAATTATTTCTTACAAACAACAAACGTTTCAATTTTAATAATAAAAACGGCTTAGGTATTTATTAGTGATTCTTATTGACCTTACAAAAGAATGTAAGATCATTTTTTTATTTACATTATCGAATCTTTAAATTTCCTTTACTACTTTAGTAAAAATTTGAAATTAATTTAACTAAATAATGATTTTAAAATTTAGTTTCACCAATATGTTTTATGTTATAATACAATAAATATCTAAAAACCATTACTTAAATCTGTGCATTTATTACCTACAGAATTAATGATCCGTAAAATATCGGATAGAAAAAAGTTTTTAGTTAATATATCAAAAAAACAAGATTAATGAAATTGTAGGTCAATTATAGACAAGCATAGTTCTTAAAAATAATCATTTAAAAATGTTTTTATACCCAGGAAAATCAGTTTTTTTTTTTAAATGTAAAATACAAATATCAAAAAAAATATTACAATTATTAATAATTTATAGTTAATAAAATGTTTATCTATTTTATAAATTTATAAATAATCTTTTACTTATTTGCATTAGCTTAAAAATAAATAATTACATTTTACATTTATATGATATATAATATATATTATATATATAAATATTTTTAAATATAAATGGTGTTAAAAAACAGTTATAATATAGAAAAACTAATGATTATATGAATTCATAAAAACACGTTGATAGTATATATTTTAAAATAATATAAAAGACTGAATCAGCATAAAAAATATCATTCTTTATAAAGATAAAAATGTGTGTAGTAATTTTGGACACATGTGTTTCAGAATTTGGTGATGTTAGAAAGAAACTAATTTTTGAAAGTGGGCAATAAATACTACTTAAAAATAATGAAAATAACGTGACCTCCTACTTCAAAAACACTTAGAACATTACAATAATAAATTTGTACATAACAGTTATTTTCCCAACTCTATTGAAATAGTATACAAATGTATTAAATTCATGTAAGTACATTGTAAACATCCATATCACTCACGTTTATTTTTTAGTTTTCTACGTGATATATATTATAAAAAGTATTTACATTTTAAACACCCCAACGGATTAATTGCTTTTGTAAACGAACGACCAGGATATTACTATTACTTTTTTTATATTATTGGTATATATTTCTGCAGAATAATAGTACAATTATATTAATAAATTATAATATAATCGATGTGTATCCTTATAAAATAAAAACAAGCAGCAAATAAAAATAAAAATACCTCTGTGAATTGAAATATTCAATCTCAGTATTTTCATTGATAGAATATATATACTTCTTACCCCATACTCTCACCTTTCATTATTCAATCATTTAAATTTTTAACTATGTTAAAAATACATCATATTAATTTGTATATTATACTACTTATAAATATATTATTTTCAATTACTTTAATTGATAATTTTATGTAATAGTTGTAAAATGCTAAATAACGATAGACACATGAACAGTATATAATTTTACAAGTAATGAAAACCGAATATTGGTTTAAATTGCAGAAAAAAAATGTTTAAATGGTAGTTGTAGTAGCTTAAATTTAAAAACATCCACTTTCTTAATACATAATTTACATAATTACATAATTTGTATAGTTACATAGAATACATTTATACTAAAAGAGAAAACTCGTTTCGAGTGTAGGGCTTTTAGTTGTATTTGTTATAATTTGTTATAATTGGTCTTCTTTAAAACGTTAAATATCTAAAATAAAAGTATTTGTAAATACAATTTATAGGACATCGATAATGCCTATGAACTAATATACAATAAGAGTTTTTAGTTCTATAATAATTTTTTTCTAGTCAGTAAAAATCATTGATTTTAAATTAATATTAAGAGAATTTATTTTTATATAATTATAAGATATTTATAATCAACAATACAATATAAATTATTTAATTATAGTTCAGAGGTAATTTATTGTTATTTTAGAATTAATAAATTTACATATAAATATTTTAATTAATTAAACTATCCATAAATTATAAGTAAAAAAAGTATTACACTTATTAAGAACTTTTTACATTTTTACTTCTAACACTTTAATTACTTAAAAACAATAATTTAGAATTTATACTGCAAAAGTATCAAACATTTTACTATTCTCATGCGATTTAATATAACTTACACTTCAAAAATAACCCATTTGTAGTATTATCTGTACCCATATGTACAATTACTAATCGATGAAGATGGCTTATGCGATTTCTGGAGCACTTCAATAGTTCTAAAAATATTTTGGGGAAAAAGGTATAATAACCATTAACAACATTAAGTTATATTTACTTTCAAAAAAATAAATCTTATGATTAATATAAAGATTTACTTTTCATTTTTATAAAACCTTTAATATAAATATTATATTTTTCCATTCATGTAAGTAGTCTGATGATATAGACTGTACAGTAGATATAAATTTGTTAAAAATTTAATATATTTATTAGCTTTAGAATAATTTTAAGAAAAATATAATTTCTATTTAATTATTGTATATTTTTAGTCATACATGGATCACTGATAAAAAAAGTTAATGTACTGTTTATTGATCGTCAAAAATACTTAGTTTTATAAAAAATATAAAAGCTGTTTTAAATAATACTATATAAATAGTAATTTTTTCGTTAATGACTAATGAGTATTTTTCTACAAGTAACATGATTTTACTTTTTATTTATAGTTGATGAATATAACATACAACAAACGAATATACTGTATATTTTAATAAGTGACATCAAAAATAAATTTTTATTAAGAATTTATAACTGCCTATCACTTAAATCGCAAAAAATAATGTGCGGATACTGTTAAACAGAAATTTATTTATATCGATAAAATATGACCCATTTACTTATTTTTATATACTTCATTTAATTAATAATAATATAATTATTTGATTGATACATTTTGAAACTTTAAGAAATTCACTTGTTATAAAAATCCTCTCAAGTCCAAAACTCTTAATTTCCAAGGATAACTTTTTACTATTTTAATAAATTTTAATAACAAAAAATTTGTGAACAGCGAAGTCCTTATTTGTAATATTAAGTGTTTTAGTAAATTATGTTAATACTCTTTACAAATTATACTTTTATTTCTAATTAAATAGAAGAAAATGTTTATATTTGATTTGATATAATTTAACTTGAACATGTTTTATTTTATTTTATATTGTTATTAAAAATGAAGAAAAATATCGGTTGAAAATTGTTATATTTAATAATGTATTATTATGCTCAGCTGCAATGATATATTCCATAGTTCTGGAGATAAATGAAGAATCTAATAAACTTCTTCTTCTACTTATTCTACACCTTTATATTTCACCCAAATATTTGAGGTCGGGTACCCTTGTCATAAACTTCCACTCGTCTTGATTTTTTACATTCTCTACGCACACACTAACAGCCTTCATATCATTCTCAATCGTATCTAACCATTTCGTTTTTAGTGTTCCTCTTCCTCTTTTCCCTTCAACGTTCATTTCATAACTAATTTTATTGCTTTTGTTTCCTTTGACTTTATCACATTCCCAAATCATTTCAGTCTATTTTTTCTCATCTTGTCCACTATCAATGTTATACTACCTCTCACATATTCATTTCTTATTCTGTCTTCTCTTGTCACTCCACTCATCCATCTAAGCATTCTCATTTCTACAACACTCATACTCTGTTCTATTCTCCTGTCAACCGCCTAACACGCTGAACCACATAGAATAGTTGGTCTCCTGCATTCCTGTACAATAATCCTTTCAACCTCATTGGAATTCTCATATCACATAAAACGCCGGATGCTTCTTTCCATTTAATTCAACCGCACTTAATCTTATGTCTTACACCCATCCCAAATTAAGAATCATTTTAACTAAACATATTAATTATTATCTTATATTTTTTTATAATCATAAATATAACAATGTTGTATACATATCTCAATTAAGTATATAATATTTGTACTTGGTCTGATATAACTTATTATAACTAGTCATTTAAAATGTAATAATCTTTCAATGCCATTTTTTAATAACATTTTAAATATTATAATCTCTAATAATTGCATTATGATAAAAGTAATTATATTAACAGTTTTAAATAGCTTATTAACTATTACATTTAAGAATTTTATTTTAATTTTGCGTTGTTTTGTAAGCGGAAGTGTTACAAATATGTAACAATATAATATAAATACATAGAATACTATTAAATAAAATTAACCACTAATGATTTTCCGGAATTTATAATGGCAATTGTTTCTTCGTAAACTTTACATCGGAACAAACATCATATTTAAGCTTATGAAAACTGTTAACAGTATTCTTGTATAATTATAAATGGGAAAAATTTATTATGATATTGATACAAATAATCAGAACCAGATTAATGAAATTAGTGGCCCTAGCCTAATTCATTTTCAAAAAATGAATTTTTTTAATTTATTAATTGATATTTATTAGTTAATTAAGAATGTATTTTCCTTCGGAAAGAAAATTTATATTACATAGTTAATTTATTAAAAAATATAATTTAATTAAATGTATAAAATATTTGGTAATAATATAAAAATTCAAACAAAAAATTATTAAAAATACTCTTTGATGAAACTCTTGATGCAAAAGTATCTAAAACGTCATAAAATGAGTCATTTTTACATTTGTAATTATCATATTCAATTGACATAATTGTTTATACATTAAACCTTTTTTCAATCTGTGAAGATCTTAGTCAATTTTTTATTAAATTCTACTTTGAAATCGTTCTGCTTTATAATTTGTCAACAGTACTATCAGGTAAAATCTCAATGCAATATATACATTTGGAAACACATTAATAAGATTTTGTTCATAAAGAAGTTTTACTATAGTAACATAGTTGTAAATATGAGAGGAAACTATTAAGTTGTAATAAAAAAATGAGATATTTCTGTTTTCGTTATATCACTGAGATCATTATGGTAAAACTCAATATAATTATTTTATGAATCAATTTGTGGTCCATCATCAATTTTAAAGTAAATTAAGAATTGAAGTTGAGAAAAAACAAATTATAAGAATTTAGTCTTTTATCAAATACATAAATAAATGTATCTATAAGAACAAAAAAAAGTAAAATTCAGTAACATGGTTTGTCACAGATGATTTAAAATAATTAATATGAGTGTATCTGTAAATAAATATTGTTCAAATAATTTAATTTTTTAATTGTACATCTATAATTGTAGAAAAACTACAAACTCATATTTTTTAAAAGCCCTATTTTTCAAAGGCTACAGCCCGTTAAACAAACCCCTACCCCCTTAATACAGCCATGTTAATAATTATATATTAAGTATTATATGAATATATATAAAATATTAATAATAAATAAATATAATAAAATATCTTTAATTATAATAAAAATAAAAACTAATTACTTAGGTAAGACTAATCTAAAAATGTATTATATCAATAATATAACTACAACATTATCACGCAAAACCATCGTTTTTTGAAATTATTAATACAAACAACCTAAACATTTAAGAAAATAGTTGATAATTATAATTTGGAGTATTAAAATATACTGGATATATTTTATTATATAACTAAGTTTTTCAACTGATTTAAAATAAGTAGTCACTACATTTAATCTTGAATACTAAACATTTTAAATGTTTGCGTTTTTAATATAATTTTAAAAAGTATAAATATTTATAATAGATTTTCATATATTGAATAATAGTATATATACATAGATTATAATACCTACATATCAAATTATCTTTCTTCGCTATAGTTAAATATAACGACAAAACCACTGAAACCAGTGAAACCTGGGTCAATGGACTAGAATTCATTTAGTATATAGTTAAAGCCTGGAACGTATTTGATATTAAGATATTAATCCTGTTATCGATTATCGTATTGTTCAGGACGTAATTGTTTGATAAATAAAATAATACGATTAAGATGAAATTTGATAAAATGGGTCAAATTATAAATCATAATAGTCAATAATTTTGCTGTTTATAACAATTAATAAATATTCATTCTTGAATTTTATTTTAACTGAATCTTGTTATTAAACTCAAACAGTACAAATGGTCACTCAAAAATAATGTCGAGACTAAAAAAAAATATTGTTAAAATGAATTGAAAATATTCAAACCGGAACATATTTAAATACTGTCTACGAATGGCTAAATTGTTTGACCAGCTATGGATGTCAACGCATTCTTTCAAAAATAGCTATTGTTAAGTCTGCGTTAAGGTCCACTATGTCTCAAGATCGCTTGGAATCTGTTATTTTTATTTGTAGAGCAAGAGTTAACAAATTAATAGACATAAATGATGCCATTGAAGAGTTGTATAGTAAATATATTCAGTCCTTATTCATTATTAGATACTCAAATTACTCTTTATTGATAAAAGTTATGGTGTAAAAATTGTCAGTTTATTGTTATTTTGGATAGGTAATTTATTTAAATATTTAAACTTGTAATAACAGCTCAAGATTGAATAGAATACTTTTATCATTTCGTAATTAAAAAAATTATTTGTCGCATAGTATAAATTTATTTATGTGAAAACATTGCCATTAGTTGGAATACATTTTTAGGGGAGAGGGATTTCGAATACAAATTTATTAGGTATAATAGGTTTATAAGGGCGCATGTAAATTCCATCGATTGCGATCTTTTTCCATGTAAATTCCACCGGTACATTTATTTTACCTGGAAAAAAAATGTAAATTCTACCGGTACATTTATTTTACCTAAAATGTATACATACCTACATAATTTATGTACAGATTTATTATTTATACATAGTATACTTAATTTTATATAATAATCAAATAATGTTCACCAGACTTCAAAATTATTTGTTTGTATCACTTAAAATTATTTAAACAAATCAAAAGTGTACCACGTTCACTAATTATTACGTTTTGGTTAACGTATTCATCTTGAACGGCCGAACTAAAATGTGCCTTTTAAAACATTTTATCAAACGCGATCGTTACACGATATGACTATAATTGACTATATACTTATATATAGTCACGCGTCAATATAGCGTTTAAATAAGAAAATCGACAGTTGATGAGTAGCTATATAGCTTAAATCTGGTGATTATACTATCGGCGGAGTTAACAGTGTTTTCTGGTCAAAAATACCTACCGGTGGAATTTACATTTTCGGTTTGGGTTTGGATTTATCTCAGGTAAAAAAAACGTACCGGTGGAATTTACATTTTTTTTTCAGGTAAAATAAATGTACCGGTGGAATTTACATATTTTCAATTCAACCCAAAAATTGACTACCTATAAATCGGTGGAATTTACAATCACCCGTTTAAAAGGTATTAGATAAAATGCCTGAAGAAGAGGAACAATTGCCCCTCCTTGTCATCCCCAGATTACGCCTTTGCATGAAAACATAATTAAATAATATACATTGAACTTTAATTCGTTATTTTAAAAAATAATTTGTCTTATGACTATGAGAGCCCAAAGTAAATATTATGATTAAAACATATATTGAGAAACATATTCTACATAGAGTTTAAAATCAATTACAATATTTTTACTAATAAAGAATTATAATCTAACTATTCTCACTTTTATTTTTGAATCCTTTTGAGTTCATTTATACAATTAATAATTGCTAGTAACAAATTGCTTTAAATTATTTATACTACATTGTATCAAACGACCTTTAAACACCTAACCATCATACTAAATCTGCTACACTGATCGTTACATCCTGTGAAACTGCTATAGTTTGATAAAATAATAATAATAATAATTAATTATATTTTTATAATAGTTTGATTTAGTTATTCACTGTTTATAATTTACAATGTGGGAACTATAGAGGAATAAAGCTCATGAGTCATAGTATGAAGATCTGGGAAAAGATTATAGAGAAGAGGATAAGAAGTGAGACCTCGATATCAGGAAACCAGTTTGGTTTTATGCCAGGAAAATCGACAATGGAGCCATTATTTTGTGTTAGGCAATTAGTAGAGAAGTACAGAGAAAAGAATAAAAAACTATGCATGGTGTTTATAGATTTAGAAAAGGCGTATGACAGGGTGCCAAGGGAAGTTTTAAGATGGGCATTAATGAGGAAAAATGTCCCAAAAATGTATGTTAATTTGATCCAGGATATGTATGAAGGGTCGAGTACTAGTGTCAAGAGTCGGTGTGGAGTATCAGAAGGTTTCAGTATAGGAGTAGGTGTGCACCAGGGGTCAGCTCTAAGCCCCTACCTGTTCTCAGTGGTAATGGATGAGGTTTCAAAGGAGATACAGGGTGAGATACCATGGTGTATGATGTTTGCGGATGATATAGTTCTGATAGGAGAAAACCTAGAAGTTGTCAATAATAGGTTAAATGAGTGGAGGTTAGCCCTCGAAGAAAAGGGATTGAGAGTTAGTAGAAATAAAACTGAGTATATTGAGTATGATTTTGGACAAAGAGACCAAGAAGTTGAAGGAATGAGGAGACAACTGACAATAGATGGTGATGTGATAGGTGAAGTTGAGAGCTTTAAATACTTAGGATCTTTTGTTCAAAAGGACGGGGGCTTTGACATTGATGTAAAACATAGGATTAAGTGCGGGTGGATGAAATGGAGAGAAGCATCGGGCGTGTTATGCGATAAGAGAATTCCAATTAGGCTGAAAGGTAAATTTTATAAAAGTGTAGTGAGACCAACTATGTTGTATGGTTCAGAGTGTTGGGCGGTTAACAGGAGAATAGAACAAAGTATGAGTGTCGCGGAAATGAGAATGCTTAGATGGTTGAGTGGAGTGACAAGAGAAGATAGAATAAGGAATGAATACGTGAGAGGTAGTGTTGGTGTAGCGCCAATTGTGGACAAAATGAGAGAAAATAGGCTGAGATGGTTTGGGCATGTGATGAGGCGAGAGGAAACGAATGCAGTAAGAGTGGTTATGAAGATGGACGTTGAAGGGAAAAGAGTAAGAGGAAGACCAAAAAAGAGATGGTTGGAGACTTTGGAGAATGACATGAGGGCTGTCGGTGTGTGCAGAGGAGATGTGATTGACCGAGTAAAGTGGAGGTGTAGGACAAGGGTGGCCGACCCCAAATAGTTGGGAGGAAGGCGAAGTAGAAGAAGAAGAAGAAAAAGACTGTTTATAATTTACTATTATATATTATCTTTGATTTTGGGTGTACTTTTTTTAGTATATACGTATTATTTATTGAACATTAATCATTCATTTATATTATTTAATTTTAAAATATTTTATTTCTTGTAATAAACATCAAGAAAATAATGAATACACTAAGTTTTACATATCAAGTTTGTAATAGTTTTATTTCAAATATTACTAAATACTATATTGTAAGCTATAACAATTGTATAATTTATAGCTAAATTATAAATTATACTTCCAAATACATACTATAATTAAAATCCTACAAGTATAATGTTATAATATGTATTAAATTATTTTTGTAAAAATTGATCTTCCTTAAATACACATAAATTAATTTATAACTATTTATATACCATATTAATAAATAATACGTAATTCATAGGACTTAATATGTTTTAGTACTATTTAAGATATTCTATTTAAATTCTTTTAAATTCATATCTCTATGAATTATATCTTAAATAAGTACTATGTTAATGGTTAGTTTTTGAACAACATATGAGTGTTGTACTATAAAAAATTAAAATACAAATTAAATTGTATAAATTTAAATATTTAATTAAAATATCCATGATTATTATTCAATTTCAGGGTCTGGAGCATTTTTAGCGTAACCAAGTTTTTGTAGTACCTGCTTGATATTCATATATACTAAAGGATCTTCTATTGTACTAGATATCTGTAAAAAAAAAAGAACGATGTACATTATTTCAATTAATTTGCTTATCTCAGTTTGAAGTAAAAATAATAACTAATTATATTAGAATTTAACCATTAATAATATTACTGCAAAAAAGTATTGAATATCTCGTCCAAGAATTAATTTTATTATATTCAAGAAAACGTAATACATGGATACAAATATGATTCACACTGAATAAAACCATTCAGTCTAAATTTATAATAAAGGCTTTATTATATTTTTATATTTTTAAAAAAAAAAAAAGTTATCTGTGATTTAACATTTTTATTTTTCAAAGTTATTGAATTATTATTATTATATTGATTTATTTATTATTATTTTTATATAAAAGTATTTGTAAAAATTTAAATATTTAAGAATTTGTTGAGCTATAAAAAATTATTGAAAATATTTATCGACCAAATAAAAACATTACATACATTATGTATGATATTCTCTTCATTAAAATAAAAAAATACTCTATTATAAATGTATACTAACTAGTTTTGTCCACTACATACATTTCTGACTGAAAGTTGTAAAAAAATTATTATTTTATCTATAGATTCATGGACATGTAAATCCATGCACTCACATAAATGCTCCTCTACTGTAGTCTGTATAATCATCGATCTTTAAAGTATTAAACCCAGAGGATCTTTTGAATATTATTTCCTCTTAAGACGTATAAATTATAAAACAACTCAATGGTTTTAAAACGCTAAAATAAAATATTATCATGATTGAACCGTATTATTAAAAATGTATTTGAAAGTACTAATTAATAGAAATAAAAAAAGTAGTATTCGAAAAACACACTTCTTAAAAAATATAGCACTCCCATTCACATTCTTCTCTAGAAATTATTAAGGAATTCACAATCACTGTTCATATTATTCAAATTTAATACATTTACATATACATTATAACAATTACTTCTTATTTTTAATGGGTTAAAAAAAAAAAAAAATATAAAACACGTTTGTTATTTTCAAAAAGTCACCAAATCCTTCAGCCTATAATATATGGTCTTTTTCTAAGGACTAAAAAATGTATGGTACTTATCGGTTATTGCGACTACCTAGAGAGACGTATTGAATGGTAGTTATTATTAGCATTCGTATGAGGATTTTTACTATTATTTTATCTTGTGACCTACTTGGGGTGGTGTTGCATAGCAAATCGGGGGATATTTTCGTTTTTAACTGTCCGAGCGAGTGCAGCGAGCGAATGACCCCACCCGGTCTCGAGGTGCACTCAAAATTCTTTTTTTTTTATCCTGTGACGTACTTGGGGTGGTGATGCATAGCAAATCGGGGGATATTTTCGTTTTAGTAAGGCAAGTAAAACATCTTGTTACTCATATTATTTAAAAAAAAATCCAAATACCAATGCTAATAATAACTACCATTCAATACGTCTCGCTAGGTAGTCGCGTTAACGCGATAAGTAGCAAAAGTATATATACATATACATTAACTATAGTTAAAAAAAATATATAAAACTTTAAAGTAAAAAATTGAAAAGTTATAAAATGTGAAAAGAACTAAAAAGTTAATACAAAAGTTAATATTTTGAAAAAGTTTCATTAATAGATCCAGGAATAACAATGTACCCTATACACTAAAAATGTAAAACAAATGTTAAGGCACATATTTTAAGAGACAAGTAAAAAGTATTAGAAGAAA
Organism: Sipha maydis; assembly: GCA_034509805.1. Classification (NCBI taxonomy): domain Eukaryota; kingdom Metazoa; phylum Arthropoda; class Insecta; order Hemiptera; family Aphididae; genus Sipha; species Sipha maydis. Next base: position 32,826 of record JASXSY010001336.1, on the reverse strand, counting down.
AAACTACGTTAAGGATAATTAAATCATCAAGGATATAGATATTATAAAACTATGATATTTTAGACTATGGAAAAGATTAATTTCTACTAAATAATACTTTAATTCAATACAAAGGTTCAAAAATTATAATTATTATATTGTTTTTATATTTATATTAAAATAAATAGGATTATTGTTGTAATAAAATTACTTACTCTTTTATACATTTAAAAATGTGTTATTAATTATATCAATTTGTTTTTTATTTTATTAATTAAATTTATTTGAATAAAGTGAAACGTTTTGTTTGTTAATTATTATTAAGAAATAATCTAATTTAACACAAATTATGTAATGACAATGAAATGCGAAAATTTTGAAATTTTAAAAACATTTAAAGAAATCATAATAATTAATTTGTGTGCATATTTTCTTGTATCTTATCCTACCTTATCATGATTATATTATTAAAATTTATTTTTACATCATAGCATTTTACAGAAATATGAAACTCGAAGTATTTAGAGGATATATAGTTATTACATTATACATTATTATTACATTTTAGTGGATATCTCATTAGAATATTAAAAATACATTACAAAATACAAATTTCAATAATTTGTTAAAAATAATAAAAACTTATACATACATTTTATTTTATTTTATTTTATTTTATGAAATCCCACTGTCATTTTATTTTCTAAATAACCAATAATCCTTGCTGTTGTATATTTTTGTGGCTTTAATAATAAAAAAAATTAAAATAAACGGGCAGAAAGTTTTTTACAGTTTTGGCCTAAAGGAAAAAGTTTATAAAACCATTAAAACAGTTGTCTTGAAGTTTGAATTAAACGATAATGACTACTGGAAAACGGTTATAATCGAAGATCAATTAACAATAGAGTTCTTAAAATTCGAGAACTCATTAAAAAGTTATTAGTTCATTTTTTTTTTTTTTTGGATTTTATAAAAATATTTGAAATTACATATAATTATATAGTCGTTTAACATTTTTATATTTTTGAAAATACATTCCTAATTTTATAAAATAAACTTTTATAGTTTTATAGGCATTCAATTCATAATTTACTCCAAATATATGTCTATACTAGTAAAATACATCATTATCTAGTATTTAAAATATTTAACCTTATTATTAAATAAAACTTAAACAGTATAATTAGCAAGCGAATCCAAAAACGGAGAAGACGCCTCCTGTCACATCATCTCAAAGTCCAACGTCATATCATATTTACTTATAATTTTTAACTTATCATATTATGCATTTTCTTATATGTTTTGATCAACAACTTAAATGTATAATTTAATGAAATAGTACAGAAATCTAACTAATTTTGTTCAAATTTCATACAAATTTCAAAATTTTTATTAACTTTTTCTAAAGCATTTTAAATAATTGGATATTTAAAAATAAGTTTCAATTAGGTACAAGTTAGTTGAAGTATATTTATATAATATTTATTGTAAATATAGTTAATAAATTCCCTTACTATAACTTTTTTTCCACTGGCTAGGTTTGCTAAGGATTTTCTTGCTGTTTTTCCTGATCGTGTTCTTGGCAAACCATGCACAGATGCACACAAATGAAACGATGCTATTGGTCCTATTAAATCTCGAACATTTTGTACGATTTCGTTATTAATTTCTTCTTCACTTTTACTGCAATCTAATTTCAATAGCTTATATTTTTTGAAAGCCACTCGGCATATGATCTACTCACTTTTATTTTTTATATAAAGACATAAAGGTATTTCTCCTTTTGTGATTTCCGGAACACCAAATACAGCTGCATCACCAATATCCGGATGAGATAGAATTACGTCTTCTAATGCAGATGTTGACAGTCGATGTCCAGCTACGTTGATGACATCATCGTCTCTAGCCGTAACATAAATATAACCATTTTTATCAGCGTAACCAGCATCCATTGTATCATAGTAACCCTAATACAATAATATATAATATTAATTATGAAGTTTGGACTTAAATTCGTAATACTATACAATGTAGTTATTAAAGTATGTGTTAATAAATCGCTCAGGAGCTTTATACAAGCAAGACATAACTCCAGGTGGTAATGGCAGTTTCACCACAATTCTACCTAATTCAAGTAGTTGACATGGACTACCGTCTTCTTTTAAAATTCTCACTAAAATTTAAAATAAGTTTTATATTTTTGTTTTTTGTCATTTGTAATTGTACCATAATTAAAAATTGTTATTATACTTTATAAATTACAGCAAAATGTTGTAAAATTAGCGATTAATTAAAAACAGTTACCATCATATCCAGGGAATGGCAAACCGGCAGAGAACATAGGAGGGTTCAGGTTATGTCCAAAGCCAAGACAAGTAGCTGTAATTGAATGACCAGTTTCAGTTTGCCACCAATGGTTTAAGACGGGCACCTATTAAGATAATTGATTTCTAATGTGTATACAATTTTCATAAAATTTAAATAAATTTAAACATTGCTAACTTTGCCTAATATTTCTTTGAATTTAGAACCTAAATTATAAAATTGTATCATTTTAACATCAATATGAACACTTATAATAAATATTTAACAGTAAAAGAGATAATATATGTATATATATTTTCGTATTTTAAAATATTTTTTACCAAAAATATATTTAAAAATGTTACTTAAATTAAAAAAAATAAATACATATTATTTTTAGACTTACCTTCAAAGCTTTTCCAGCCCACATCAAAGTTTCATGATCACAATGTTCTCCCGCTACAAACAAAGTTCTCAATCTAAAAGTTAATACATTTTTTATAAATTAAAATAACATATAATTATATTACTTATACCATGTTTTCACTAATTTAGGAAAAACTGAATTTCTCAGCTGGATTACGTTGGAATAAATCGGATTTTTTTACAAGCTAGAGGTATATAAATACACATTTATAAATACATTTCATTAATTGTTATCATTTTGATATGCGCATATACAGTGCACTATATATTTGTTTAAATAAAATCACCTATTTTTAACACCATATTCAAATAGGTGTATTTTTTAAAAATAATTTTAATGTATCTACAATGGTTCTAAATTCAAAATTGATTGAATAAGAGCTATTTCTATGTTAAAAATAATACATTTTTATGATTTATTAAAATTCATAAAACCATTTATAATTATTTATTAATAATTTCTCTTTTAATATTTTTAAAGTATTTTTTTTTTTAAAAGTGTTATAAATATACTAACAGCAAACTAAAAATTCACTAAAAACCAAAAAAATATGAAAACACTTTTAATTTATGGTAGATGCAATAGAAATTTTCGTCGATTAACAGAAATATATGCTGTACCCAGGTCGGTATCATCCATCACATAGACTTTTCATTAAAATAGAAAAATTATTAATTGAACATGAAACATATTTTTAAAAATAGTTTATAGAACACCTATATTAAATCCACGATCTTCAGTTAAGACTGTAATATTCCATTATTATAAATAATTTTCTTTCCATATAATGGTAATTTTATTCATAACACTTAAAAAAAAGAATTAAAAAAGGAATTAATAATTAAGAATTATAATTGATCTTATGCACGTATAATGCATGAATGTATAATGTACAAAATTGTATTTTTTTAAAATTGAAATGACTCTTATTCAGTCAATTTTGAATTTATAACCATAGTTGTCAAGTCAAAAGACTTTTAAAAAAATAGACCCATTTTAATATGGTATTAAAAATAGATAATCTATTTAAACAAATATATAGTGTTCTGCAAATGCGCACATCACATTGATAAAAAAGTTTAAATTTATTTATAAATGTGTATTTTTATGCCACAAGCTTATAAAAAAAATTTTATTTATTCCAATGTTATCCGGCCAAGAAATTTAGTTTTTCCTAAATTGGTGAATACACAGTATTACAGAACTTACGACTTTGTGCTATATTTGCTACCAAACTCTAAAACTGGATCTTCTCTTTTAATGACTCTTAATGCAGTCGGTGCCGTAAACAAGCCATTTACTTTGTGGTCTTGTATAACTCTAAGATAACAAATGGTGTTTAAGTCATATTAATTAATGAAATAAATTGTGTTAATAAATCTACTTGTTGGTATTTACATTTACGCGTAACAAAAGAAAAAATTATTATTTTGTTATATTTTATACATTTTAACATAACATTGAAATTACTATTAATGTACACTATTTATATTATATTTATGAGATAATTCTTATAATAAAAAGGATTATTTTTCAAAAATATATTTCATAAATTTGATGCTTATATTTAATAATTCTTAAATACTGACAGATTTTTATCGGATAAAACAGAAATAATCTTTTTTTATAATATAATATTAAATCATGAAAGATATAAAAAAAGTTATTTAAATAAAATATAAATAAATACATAAATATAAGCAATTGAAAATATTTTTTCGGGATTAAAAAAATTATAGACCATATTTCATGAAATACCATATTAATGTAGGTAGCTATGGAATAATATAAACTGCAATATAATAATAAAAAAAATGTATTTTAAATGATCTACAAAGGAAGTAAATAAACTATGATAAAAATTAAAATAAATTCATTTTAAAACTAAAGTAGTGTATACCTAAAATATTGTCCAGGATCAGGTGTTCTATCTGGCTTGCCCTCGTACATAACTGATGTAAGTCCAGCGCACAGAGGACCATAACATATATATGAATGTCCCACTACCCAACCCATATCCGATGCAGTCCACCAAACATCATCTCCCTTCATACCATAAATGCAACTCATTGTCCAACATAGTGTTGCAATATGTCCTCCAGTTGGTCTAACAATTCCTTTAGGTTTATCTAAAAATAAAATATTTTACAGTGAAATCATAATGTTGTATTAAACATGTCTTGAAACTATATTAAACTTCATATATTTACATACATAAATAAGAAGTTTATGTACAGAAATAAATAAATAAATGCTTAGGCTAAAGTATTATTATATTTGTAATGTACGACATGCAGTCAATGCAGATATAAAAGTAGTGGACGGAGCAGCAAGCTTAGAGACTGCTATTGACAAGTGGAGGGGCTTAGTAGAAGCTACGAAAGGCCTTAAAGACCCGTAAAGTAAAAAAAAATGTACGACCGGTATCGAATTAAACATTCATCATTAGGAACATACAAAGTCAATAAAGTCGGGATTTTATGGATTATAATTATGATGAATTTTTAATTCAAAACCGGTAGTACATTACAAATATAATAATACTTCAGATTAAGCATTTATTTTTTGATTTCAATATATAAACTATATATTTATATATTAATTTACGAGTATTAACCATTTACCAATTTTCATTTTATTTTGTTACTTTATTACTTATATATTTATTACTAGGTTAATAAAAATCATAAATAAAATTAATATTTAATAATAAATTATGTTATAGATATTAGTCTTTAGTAAGAGTCATGGTCATACACCATTTTTAAAATACACTTGTATACGAGTACTCGGGCCCATACTAAAATTTATTAAAATACGTGTTTTTAATACAAGGATATTTTTTATCGACACACGTGTATTTAATACCTGTTGGGCGTTATCCATGTATTTATTATATATATCAGGAGTCTCCAATATTTTTTTACTAGGTACGGGCCAAATGTGAAATACGCTTTGGCATCACGGGCTATCATTTTTTAGAGCAATAATGAGGTAATAAAATTGAAGAATATATAAGAGTAGATAAGATTGTCTCTTATAAATTATCGTCACTTAAGTTAGTTATATACTTAGGTTTAACGTATTTATTTTTGAAAATGTCTTTCATATAAGTAAGTGGTACTTAATATTGAAATAATTTCATGTTCATATTTTTTCCAAATTTGAATAAATATTGACAAAATATCAGTAAACTGGACAGACCTGTTTGAAAAGCTTGACGGGTCGGGATATAATTTATATATATATATATATATTTGTATATATGAAAATATGGCGGCTTATCTCTATTTTATTTTAACCTAATAACCAAGGAATGGATATAAATGCTCTAAAAAAACAATAAAAATGCCTTAAAAAAATATGATTTTATTTACTCTTATAGAATATTTATTTTAAAATGCACTACAAAAGTGCTCTTCGAATTATTTTTAACATTGAAAAAATTTGTTTTGTTGTTAAATAAATTCTTATTTTTATTAATTATTCATATAATTGAGTTAATCATTTTCTCCTAAATTCTTTTTACCCTCTAATTGGAAAAAAGTGAATAAACAATTTAGATACATTTATTACAATTTTACCATGTGTTTCATATGAATTCAATATTTAAATAAATTGATTTTTACTACATTTTTATCAAATTTTATTCATTTATATAAAAATATTAAAATTCAATAAAAATTTCAAAAAAACCTATAAAAAAGAAAGAGTCTTAAAAATACGAAAAAATGTAAAATTAAAGTTAAATTTTATGCTTGAAAAGCAATATTTTCGAACATTCAGAAAAATATGCAATTTATATTCAAATCCATTCCCTACTAATAAAATGTACAATACTATTTATTTGTTTTTAAGAACGATAATTCGAGAACTTTTGAACAGACCTAGTACACAGGTGATGTCAGGTACACGGATAATGTCTGGTACATGGGTAGGGATACACGTCATAATGTCGTGGTAATTATGTCACTGTAAAAATGTCGCTGTAAAAATATCGCAGTTAAAATGTCGTAAACACATAAAAGCCACGAATACAAAAATATCGGGATGTCAAAAAATATGAAAAATATAATATTAATATTAAACTATATACTATAGTCATATCCATATGAGTTTCTAACGAAACTAATTATGTTATGTTATTTAATCCTGATGTACTCGGAAATTGTCCAGCTATGTTGGAAGTGGTCTAAAATAATAAACTAAAAATAATTATTTGAAAATATTATATCATGTTTATTAACTATGTACCTGTTGATGTCAGTGTTCATAATACAGAATGGGTACTAAGTTGAGTAGTTTTTACAATATTTTTAAGTCTTGCTATTGCTTCTTTAGCTTCAACTTTTGCAATATCGGCAACATGGTTATGTTCAGTAGTATGAACTACATTTTGTCCAGATGAATGTAATCGACCGCGACATTTCTTTGTATTATACTCTATGCACTTCCAAATAACTTTATTTTCGTTTTCTCTTTCTTTTTTTTATAAATAAGAATTAAACTTGAGTAATTTTCCATTTTTTTGGTTTATTATATACTCAAATGACATAATGTATACAATGTAGATTACACACTAACACTAACTACACACTAATATGTATACTGAACTTTATTTTCATAGCTATTATATGGTACTTTAATCTAATCTTATCCTACCTACGACTGAACGAAAAATGGGTACTACGAGCCACATAGGCGACTACGACGATAATTACTACCTGCGACATTTTTATCACGACGTTTTTGTTGTGATATTTGTACCACGACATTTTTACCGCGACATTTTGACGCGACACCCATGGGTAGCATGCGTGTGTATTTTTATTACAAATACCCGTGTAATTCATTTAGTCGAGCACTGGTCTTTAGACTTGTCACTTGAAAATACATTTTAAATTCATCTTGACTACTCATTTAAATACTTAATATTAATGTCAAGTTATATTAAATATACCTGTAGTTCCTGAAGTGTATAATATGTAAAGTGGGTGATTAGCTTCAACAGGCACACACGGATGATGTTTAGCTGTTGACAGAGCATCAGACCACAATATATCAACACCCGGAGTTAATGGTGAAGGTTCCAAATTTGGTCTTTGGAATATAATACAGTTCTTAGGTTTTTCAGTTACTCGATCTAAAGCCGAGTTTAAGATATCTTTGTACCTGAATTAAAACCACAATATAAAGTATAGATAATTTATATATTTAATTGTATTAAATAATAATGTTTACAGTTTATCAAAGCTTATCAATTTTCAATACCTTACTACTTTATTTGGTTCGATTCCACAATTAGCAGCTATTATAATCTTAGGTGTAGCATGATTGATACGTGCACTAAGTTCACGAGCTGCAAATCCTAAAAATATGTACAGATTTAATAACTATAGTAATGTATAATAAATGTATAATAGATATTCTAGTAACATTGTAATTTCACAAAATTGAAAAACTAGAGACATACGTTCATTTACTAAGACTTAAAAATTTAATTTTCTCTAAATAAACATATACATATGTGTTTAAATGTAGTTTAATATATATTAATATTTATAAGTACTTATAATTAAATAATATGATCACACAGTAAACCTCTACCTAAATTTTCGTTAAGAAAATAAAAATTATATTTTTTTTTACTTTTTTATCTATACACTTTTTATTCAATATTAATTTTATTCTAAATATTAAAAAAAATATATGATGACAAATCTAAAATTTTAATGTCTCTAGAAAATCTTGATGTACTCAATGGTTTTAATTAACTAGATATAAACCAGTGTTTGGACCACTAATATTTTAGCTGTTTAATTTGATAACTTTTCACCAGTAATTGCCTCTATTATTCGATCGAACACATGAGAATTTCCATAATTGGAGAAACGAACATGAAATATTTTACTATAGATTTCAGCAACATCCGAAGTTAGTTAGATTGAGAACTCTTAGTTGATATTGGATTAGGAAATATAAAATGCTGACAGTTTTGACACCAATAAAATTATAATAAAAATAATAGAAATTATAACAATAATAATAACAACAATAATCTTATGATATAAAACGTATCTTCTCCTTTTTAACCTTCTCCGCAAAATTTATTTTTCAATCTAAGATTAAAATTATTCTTTTAAATTTACGGAAATTTGTTTTTTCTGCCACCCTAATAGCTATGTAATTTAGATTGATAATTTAATTTACCTCCAAACACCACGGAATGAATGGCTCCAATACGAACAACAGCTAACATTGCAATTATAGCTTCGGGAATAAGCGGCATGTAAATCAAAATACGATCTCCTTTTACTACACCCAAATTAACTAAAGCGCCAGCTAACAGCGATACCTTAAAATTGAATAACAGTATATTTATTTATTTTAATATTATTATCATGTTACTAAATACAAACTTTTTCATAAAGATCATCATATGTCATATTTTTCACAGATTCAGTTACTGGACTATCATGGATTAAGGCAATTTTTTTACCTTTACCATTCTTGATATGTCTATCAATTGCATTGTAACATGCATTTATTTGGCCTCCAATGAACCTGAAATTATACATTATTACATTATTTTAGTTGTTAAGGAATTACATTTTTTACTAATCGTAAGAGTTAAATTGAATACGACCTAAAAACGAAAATTATCATATTTTAAATGTTATTTTAATAATTAAAGTCTAAAGCCTTATCGAGTTTAATGGAAAAAAAATTTGAATTAATTCTTTCCAAAATTTAAATTTATTAAATGCAATTTTTGATCAATAGAAAATATTTGAAAAAATAATAAAATATTATAATTATTAAAAACAAAATATTTATACTTAAAAAATATTTAAATTTAAATTTTTATTTTATCAAATATTTCTAACATATTTTCAAATAAATTATAAATAGTATACTACAAAAAAATACTAAGGCATTTTGCAACTTTTTAAAGTGTTTTAATTTATTTTTAATGATCATATATCTAAATCGCACAATCCTTTAATTATAGAACATGCACCCAACAGTACTCCTTTTAGTCTTCAAAAATTTCATAATGACGTTGATCTCGGACCAGCTAATGAGTATTATTTATTTAAAAATAATTCTTGTTGAATTTCTTCCACTAAGAGCATTAGGTATTTATTTCCATTAAGCAAATATCTAATCCTTATGGTATTCATTTTTTTTTTTTTTTATATTACATATTATAAAACTATTATTAATCATAAAACAATAAAATAAACAGCTAACAAAATCCAGTCAAATACATAAATCTATACCAAAAAGAACAGAGGTGGCCAACCTTTTTCTATATTGTGACAAATAAAAAATAAAAAATTGAGAATGTGCCATAAAAATGAATGCTTATTATTTAAAATTATATAATAATATATTTATTTATTAACATAAATTTACATTTTACATTTTTTTATAATATTTTTAAGAAAATTGTGACTAAAGTGATTTTTTTTTTAATGAGAATGTTAAATTTGTTCAATATTTATTATCTCCTCGTAATTTGTTTGAAGTTTGATTGAAGAAATGAGTATTTCTTATTGTTAATTATATTATGACTAACTTGATTTTATTAATTTGTAGTAGGTACACATTTAGAATTGTAACAATTTTCATATTGGAATAATAATTGGGGATTTCACTGCAATTTAAATAATCTGATTAAATTTAATATATTATATTATAGTTTAACATGTTTAATGTTATTTTGATTCAAATATCGTATAATATTCATGACTTTCATGATTTATTTAAAATTGGAAATTATAATTTTAGAAATATTTAAAAGTTATATGCGATTTTATCTGGCGCTACAGTGTGCCATACAATAACGTCAAATGTGCCGCGAAAGGCACGCGTTCTTTAGGTTGGCCACCCCTGGAATAGAAACTCATATTAATCATCACTAAGCCGTTTAATAATTAAGTATTAAAGTTTATTTATACTATATCTATAAAAGTATAAAAAATTATATTGATATATTTGAGGTCAATAAACTCAAAAACTATTGAACCAATTTTTAGCAAAATGGTTATTTGGTGAAAGTTTAAACCATTGAAAATGTTCAATCACCTTATACTAATACATATAAAATCTGGTTTGTAAGTATTTTTGGTACCTTGATGACACAAGCATACAAATTGCGTCCGGCTTTTTTTAAACGATTTAAAAATTGGGTCTAGCTTTGTTTTGAAATCAGATCAAGTTGAAAACTGTTGAATTGTACTAAAGATATTGTATGAATTTTACTACAGGATGAAAAAGTACAACGATATCCCAATTATATATTAAGGACAATAATGTCTGATAATGACTATCCACTTTCTGCGTGGGTAATTTACTCATGTTCCATTAACCTGAACTACAATTATTTGTGAAACCTTCCACTTAAAATTAGTAGTATGTTATACTCAGCATATATGAATATTTTCCAATACATTGATCTTTTAATAAATTTATAAAAAAATTCGTATATTAAACAACGTAAAATTTATATAATTCAAAATTAATAGTTGTAAAAAATAAGATTTTTTAAATGACCAAATAACTCGTATCCATTATATTAAAAAGGTATATTGTTCAAGATTTTTTAAGTATTTTAACTTTTTTACTTTATATATTTTTTTAATATAATCATTATATTACATTCCTATGATTTAAACTTACTAATTTAATTTACTTACTTTTAATTATATAACGACAAAAATCAATACATTTAACCTACCAAGAATAATATTTTGCTACCGACAGTTCTAAGTCTGTATGAAAAAGAAAGAAAAATAATGTTTTTACGTTGGGATGTAATTCGTGTAGTGCAGGCATGTCAAACTCAAAGTATCAAGGGGCCAAATATTTTGAATAGTTTACTACGTGGGTATATTGAGTACAAACAAATTTAACAAAAAAAAAAAAAAAAAATTATATTATATGTATACGTATAAAACTATCAATAAAACTTACTCGATTTCAGTTTATCCGAGTATGAGACATATTAACGTATACCAAGTATGACATTCTGTAAGAGTCTATGGTAGTTGAGACATGACATTAAAATTTAATATTTTTTTTACTGTTCATTTTTTATTTCGTTCTTTAATATTGATAGCCACGGGCCACAAAAAATTAGCTGTAGACGGCACATTTGACATGGTTGGTGTAGTGGTTAAATATTGCCGGGACGTTATTCGTATACAGGGGATAATATGAGTGAAAAAACTTGTACCTAATAATTATTATTACAGTTATAATTAATGACATTTATCAAATTTCGTTAGGTTATAATTTTTTAATCAAAAAATCACATGATTTTTGCAATAACCAGCTCCAATAAAAACATTAAAATGGTTACCGTGACAGTTATAGAGGTGAAAATATTGATACGTATAGTTTACCATATTCATTTTACTTAAAACCCCATACATAAACCCAGTAGCGTCAATAATATTTGACATCGGATAACGATATTATTATTATTATTTAGAGTATAAACATAGATTAAATTATATATTGTATATCTAAATCTAAACCTGTATGAGTATTTTTGTTACGGAATGGCTTTGGAAATATTTACTTATAAAATCATCATGCGACTTTTTTAAATTAAAAAGAACATTGTGGATCAGGTTATTCGGACATAAGTTCTAAAGCCAACCCGTAACAAAGATTCTCATTGTCAGCTTTATAAAAACATAATATAAAAAAAATATTTCCATATATAATGAGCTTTTTTTGATTATTCGATATCGATTATTACATTTTATTTTCCTCGATTATGATTAAACATTTTTTGTAGTAAAAATTTATATCAAAATGCCAGGAGGAGAAAATCAAAACTAGATCAAACGTTATTCAAATAATGCCAAGAAGATGTAATTATTCAGAAACAATTATGTGTATGAGAATAATCAAAATATTAATAAAAATGACGTTAATATTATTCGTATATTACTCGTATAATGATAGTATCAATAAAGACAATAATAATAATTCAAACGTGTCCAATGTATTTAGATATGTATATTACTCAAATCCCGTTTACTGACTATTCAGTGTATATTAGAATAATTTTTTTTAAAAAACGCATTTTTAAGTTTCAAAATAGTTTTAGGATTTGAGCTGGGTGTATAAGTTTTGCTACATCCTAGAAATTGTTCTATTATTTACGAATAACAAAAAATGTTGGAAATATTAAAATTATTTCTGATAGTTTTTTCTGGGCATAATACCACGAATCTTTTAATTTTGTTGATACTCCAAATTAAAACATAGAAAATTTTACCTAACTTAGTTAAATATTATAATTTATACATTCGTCCAGATTAATGTTTCGATAGCATCTCATCACTGTTGGTTTATTTTCAATTTTCTCTAAACACCAAAGAAAATATTTCCAACATTAAAATGTTAAAATCGTATTAAGGATCAATCATGACATCTTAATGGATTAGACACAGCAAATTAGAAGTTATACAGCAATTTCCAAATTTAAAACCTCATCTAAGTGGCTACTTTTTTTTTTTTTGACGATAATACTTTTTTTTAATTTCATACAATGAAATAATGAGCCCCACTGAGCAGACTAATGTGGGGAGTTCTTTCATTAATATATTTTAATTTTGAATATGTTCTAACAAATATAACAAATATTGCAAAATGTAACAGTATAAACAGAAACATAATTAATAAAAAATATGACAATGCATATAAAGAAGCTAATCTAAATTTATATAAACTATAATAATTTACCATAACTATAATATTACAAACTGCAATATTAATCACTTAAATACAATAACCATAAAAATATATTTTTTTTAAATAATCTAAAGGAAAGATTCAGAATATCAGAAGGTATTTTATTTATTATTTTTGTACCTATTATTTGGAACTACCTGGAGTTATTTTTTTCGGCCAGTCTATAAAACATTTTTTTTTAATTTTTTTAGCATAACTGGTATTGATGTCATAAGATACAAGATTAATGATGTTATGTTTTTTTTTTGAAATATAACGATTGTTTTATAGTATAAGTTTTTAATGGATAGTAACTTTAAATCTTTGTAAAGAATTTTAGTTTTAGATCTTAGAGTTTTGTTAACAATTACTTTAAAAATTTGATTTTGGAAAATTTTTAATTCCTTTAAGACATTGTTAGACGTATTACACCAATCAACTACATATACCATTAGTAATAATCAAGGTTTGGAACTTACAGAACTTATAAACACAACAATAAACGCTAAAATATGCACTAAGAAATGATAAAATATATATAAAAAATCTAAAAATATGGATTTAATATATTAGTTTTATAATTTAATTCGAAATTATTAAATAACTTTACTATTATCGACCGCCAGTCGTCCAAACTATTTTCATCGGGAATCCCTTAGTTTAACATGAACGTTTTATAATTACATCGGACGATCATTGGATAATTGTATTTTCTAAAAATGTATTTTTCCAACATGATTTTTTCAATCGGAATTGATTGGATTGATATAACTTTTAATTTTTAAATTTGAATCTTTTGTCAAAGTATGCAAAATAAGCACAAAAAATATACAAATAAGCACTTTTCTGCAAAATCTATGAAATATTCAAAAATATACATATTCAAATTTACATTCGAAATAATTGGTACTGAAAAATGCATTTATTTCGTACAATTCTATACTTTACAAATAATAACAAAAGTATGCAAATGCTATTAGACCTCTTTCACACAGTCCGTTTCTTTAACGGCAACGGAACGAATAAAAATGTCCGTAGGTATATATAAAAGATTTTTGTCCGTTGGTAAAAACGGATAGTGTGAAAGGATTGTATAAATAACTACTTATGTGTCTTATCTACTCCGTTTTCATTTTTTATCCGATCCGTTTCCGTTGTCGTTAAGAAACGGACTGTGTGAAAGAGGCCTAAGTCCCGAACCCTGATATTAACCGATTCCACTAAAGCTAAATATATTTGTCGAAGTTTAGTTGAATCTAATATATTACACAGATCTCTAAGAATATAAAATATTTTTCTTATTGTTTTAATTCAAACCATTAATTTGGTTTTTCCATCTCATATTATTACTTATTTCAATTCCTAAATATTTAACAGAGTTAGAAATAATAATCGCTCTGCAAGAATAAACAGCTAATATAAGGCATGATGCGTTATGATTTTTTAAACAATTTTTTGTAGATATTATATTTTCTATTCAAGTATGAAGAAGTTTTCTCCAAATTAAGGAATAGATTATTTTGAAGCAACCATTGTTTTATAAATTTTAAATCCCTACTAATTAATTCAAATATTTCATTCCATAAATCTTCTGATATATCATAACGGTATCATGAACAACAAATTTTTATAAATTAATTATACGAATATTTATAGAGATAGCTAGATTTAAATACATCATGTTTTTATTTCGTCTAAATTTTTATAAATGAAATTAGTTAAATGGACTATGATTTGATCAGTTCATTTACAGGGCTAAATCATATTGTGTGTGATATAGAAGATTATTACACTCTAAGAAACTAACTAGTTGTTTTTTAATAATTTTCTCAAATATTTTAGCTCAATTAGAAATTACAAATATCAGCCAATAAATATTTATTAAAGTTGAATTTATTTTTTTATGCATTGGTGCTGCTATGGATAATTTTAATACTATAGATATAATTGTTTGCGAAAGACTTAAATTAAATATATACTTTAAAGAAAAAACATTAAATGATACATTTTCTTTTAATATCTTAAACGTTATTCCATCAATTGCAAGTGAAGATCCGTTTTTTAATTCTATTAAATAATTTATTATTTCTCGTTCGTTTATGTTATAAAAATGATCAAAAATAAGTTTGATAGGGTAATAAATATTTTGAATAATTATATAATTTTTTCCTTGATTTACTTTTTGATTTTGTTTTATTTAATTTAACAAATCAGTAGCAGTATTTATAAAATAATCATAAAAATTGTTAGTAATCACTTTACTATTTTCTTTGGTATACATTATTTTATCCTCTTCTATTATGAAATACTTAATTTTATTATTTTTTTTATTTCTATTGATAAATTCATTAATCATATTTCAATATTTTTTTCAGATTTCTTTATATTTATCAAATTGTGCTTTATAAATATACAGTTATTTATATTATTTTTAGCATCTTTGATAAGTTGTGTGGCTGTATTGTTAAATTTTTTTTAAATATTTACTAGGTAAGTTATCTGTGGCTTCATTGACATCAGTTTTATCGGCTTGAACAGTTTTACATGGTTTAGTAACTATTAAGTTTAAGAGCTAAGAGTTATTTATTTTTGATACTGTTAAAGGAATTGAGATATTATTTTTACTTGTTATTGAGTTACTGATACTGAGAAATATTAGGTATTGATCTGTCATTGTAATTTTATTAATTGTAGATTTGAATTATTTTAATTTTTATTAAGATTAGAAAAATATAGAGAAAAATTTGGGATTACGAAAACATTAAGCACCAAGTCATTTTTAATTAATTTTATCTATTCATTTTTTTAACTTTATTTAAAAAACAAACAATCTGTAATTTTTTTTTATAATGAATATGTGTTCTGATATATATTCGACATGAGACGCGTGAAAAAATAAGCCACCCAATAGTGACACTTTATTAGAATTTTTTTTTTTTTTTTATTAACTTTAATTAAGTTTTAATTTTCGTTTAGATCATGACACCATCTTCTCTTTAGTTTTCGGGGAGGATTACCAAGAATGGAGTCAGAATCTAAAGCTGATATTAGGGAATTTGGATGGTTAATTGATTTCATTAAATATTTTTCTAATATGATGTGTTATTCTTTCAGAATATAAAAATATGGATGCCCTGAGCAAAAATAACTGACAACAAAAAAATTAAATCTGATCAATTTATATTCGTAATCTTTCACTTATTTTACTTTTACTAAAAATGTATCGTCTATAATTTTCTTAAGTTACTATTTCAACGGTTATGTAAACGACATATATGCATTACACTTAAATTCTTAGTAATTAATATTAATAATTAATTATAACTTGCTTAAAAAAATGTTATTACTAATATTGCAACTAGGGAATAAATGGTTGAATACTTACCAATCAGTTAAAGGTTGAGCGCTATTGTCTAACACTTTGTCCCAGGGTTTATACCAATCGACTACAGAACCAACTTCGGCCCAAAAACCTTCAGGATCTTCTAATGATCGGCGATACGCTTCTTCATAATTTTTAGTACTATAAATATTTACTAAAATAACAAAATCAATTTTATAAATATTTTTGAAGAGTAAATTAATAATGTCTATTTAATTATTTAAAGTTAAGTTTTCAGTAATTACCATTGTGGTTTACTTGCAGTGATTTATTTTGGTTTGATATCATATTGTTCTCCACGTTATTATTGTTAACTAAATTAGTCGAATTATACATAATAATTCAAAAATCAATGTGAATCATTTATGGTAGATAATAATAGAAAAATATATACGTACTACATAAACTAAAATACTAAAACAACAATAAAATAAAATAAAACTTTAATCTACTAACAAAATTTGCAAAATTAAAATAACTAAAATACCTGATAATTTAAGAAAAATGGATTTTACACCCACTACTATTTCATTCAGAATAATATTTGCTATTATTAAAATACTTATAAAAAATCCACCGTATATACTAAAATGATTTGAAACAAGGTGTCTATCGCTTTGGCAGTGCTGTTCAATTTTCAACCTTTGTTCCGAAGAATTCCTCATAATTATATGTAGATTAATTCAAATTTGTAGTGAACAGTTTATACCGTGTATTCAATTTCATTGATGATTAAATAATTGTATAATTTTTTTTTTTTTTTTATCGCAATAATGAAAAATAAGGAAGAGGATATAAAATTACGTAGATATTATTACCTATAATGTTAATTTTCCAATTTGACTGAATTAAAAAAAAAAGTTTATTTACATAAAAAAGTATGTATAATATTATAAATTAACGTATTATTTTAATATTCCGTTATTATAATCAATTATTCCCATTGTTTTAACAATTTAATTTAATAGTAAAAAAATAGTAATAAATACTATACACAATTTAATTAATCTGACGTTTCATCTATGCAAAAGATAATTTAAGCCTTCTTCGGTAAGTTGTGTTAACTACAACTATTTTAATTAACAAGAAATAATCATAAGTATAAATATTTATTATATACAATATAATTCCAAATTTTTAAAATACTTATTATTTTAATTAAATTGTCTAATTCTGACTCAATTTTTTACCAAATTAACTCGATGCAAAATTGTATATGTAATACCAATGTCCCCATTTGTAAGTATAATTTTAAACAACATCCTGGTATTGTTTTTGCCCTATGACATAGGTACTATACAACAAACATATGATGTGTAAGTAGTATGTATTATTTTTTTTTAATAATAATAATATCGTTTATTACAGAATAATTTCAAATTACATTTTAAATATGCAAGATAAAGTATTAAAAATGATTTATTAATTCTTTAACAAAAAACTTATTATATTAATTAAAATTATTTAATAAACTGTGTATTTCTGGTAAATTTTATCGATTTTTTGCGTTGTACAATACTAATTATAATTATACTTTCATAAAAAAGTTATCTTTGTTGCATGCAGTAAAAAGTAAATAAAACTGTTGAAAACTGAAGAATACTCTAAATGTTAAATGTTGTGCTTAAACACTATCTCGATAATATGAAAAAAAAGTATTTATTTTTGTATACAATAATTAATTAGATTAATCCATTATTAATTTATTAAAACTAACATGAAACAATAAAACAATATTTGAATAAACTATCGTACATAAAAATAAATATTTATTTATATATTAGCATACAAATTTTGTGTCCAAGCACAATTTAAGTACTCCTCAGTTTATCCTCAGTTTTGTTTATTTTTACTATATGCAACTAAGATCAAAACTGTTTTATGAATGTATTATATGAATTATAATCATTAGGTATTGTACAACGTAAGTTTAAATAAACATTACTATAGATACGCATTTCTAGAATTATTGTAATTAATACTTTATATTTTTTTTTAATATAAATACGTAATCATAATTTTAAATCGAACACGTATTAAGTTTATTATACATTTAATTATTATTTAGTACCTATTTAGTAGTACCATCCGTAAATGAATCTGAAATTTAAATTTGGTAATAAATTCAAATGATTTAACTATAATACTAAACGAATTTTTAATAATTAAAAATACAAAATAATTTTATGAACGTTAGGGAGCATTTAAGTTCTACATCAGTAGACCAGGGAAGAAGAGTTCAAGATATCTGACAGTACCTTACATAAAGAGAGGTAGCCAAATCTCTAATCTGATGTCATCATCTATCAAAATTCGAATTAACCCACGAAAAAAGCAAAAATCGATGAATTACAATGATAATTGAAGAAATTAATTTTATTAATAAGAATTTAGAGGTGGTGTATGAAAAATGTTGCTGTAAGACAGGAGGCAAAGAGTAGTCACTATCTGACGTACACTTATAAGGTGGATGGAATCAAAAATGTTAAAAAATGTGCTAACATAATACTTGAATGCCCTCTATATACTTATAAGTAGGAAACGGATTTTAATGTGAATACATATTTTTATTAGAATGAGATATATTAAAACTGATAAAAAATGTGTTCGATTTAGATTATTTTAATTGAAATAAACTTAAATTTATTTTACATAGTTTTACATATTTTGGTATTAATACATATTTTAGTATATTTGGTAAAAAATTACATATTTTTTCCATATTTTATGTAATTATGGACTTTTGATTTAGGAAATTAAACAATTGGAAACTAAAAACGAATCTTTGATAGAAAGCAGTAGTATAGTAGAAAAAGCTGCCAACAAACTAGAAAATCTCAAGGGCACATATGAGAAATTGCCAAAAATATATTTGTCGATATAATTGAAAAAATTTCTGGATTTCAAACTATTAATATCATTAGGGATATTTTAATAGGAAAAAATCAACAAGAATCTCTGGATATTGAATTCACTCATTCTGATTTAACAAATATGAATTACGCCCCTATCACATCAGTTGACGGTTTTATAGTCAATACAAGAATATTCTTCGACCAAACAGTCGCAATTTTTTATTTGCAAACTTTCAGCAATATGTTGTTGCTAATTGCTTTGTTCCAGAATAATACTCGTTTTATATACCTACATAATTTGTATTTCTTTTACTTAATATTTATAAATATTATACTAATACAAATACAATTCTTAAAATAACTTTTTCTTTTGTAATTTTTTACACAAATATATTTTTTCAATATTTACATATTTTGGATTTTTTATTCCATATTTTAAGAAAAATTGTTACATATATATGTATATATACTGATTTTTTTATTACAATAAAATTATACTTATAAGTAAATATATTAAAAATAAAACTTCATAAAATACGTATGCTAGCATTTTCAAGATATTTATCTACTATAATTTCAAAATGGATGGGCATACACCTCAAAACCTTCTCTAATTTCATCCACAGAAGATTTAAAATTAAGTTTGTTTAGGTTACTAAAATTATAATTAAATAATCAAAATAATTATTAAAAATAAACTACATTTTTATAAAATCTTATTTATCCAATGTCCTTGGCATTATACTTATTAACAATATACTAGGTATATATTAATTTTTGAATTCCTATGATTACAGTAAGCACATACATTCATATTTTTGTAAGTAATTAAACACTAATAATCAAGTTTGAAACAATATTTGTTTAAACTTCTTTATATACAAGAACAAATACCTTCTTATTTTTTACTATTGGGTAATTTCTGAATATATTTGACAATCAAAATGTTTTATGTTACTGATTTAGTTACTTGCAAATTTAAATCCTATACCATTTATTATTTTACTATTTGTCGTATAATACTACAATAAACTAAATAATTTGTAAAATATTTTAAATATCTCTTACATTATATATTTGAAAGATTGTATTTTATATACATCATATAACAAAAAAAGAACATACTTTTCTAACAATTTAAAACGGTTATTTATAAAAATTAAATTACATAATAAAAATGTTAAAGAAGTACCTACCTCATATGAAATTAAAAAAATTATCCCATTGAGGAATAGATTTCAATTTCAATTACAAATTAATCTAATTTAAAGTAACTGGATATTACATAATTCTACTAATTATATATGAGAAAATACAAATTTACTATCTAAAAATTGTATCACAAAGAAAAATTATACATATTACCAAATAGTTTTAATAATTTCTTTATAAAGAATCTATAATTTTAAATCAAGTATTTACACTATATGTATAATACATATTATTAGCCATAGCAGGAAATCGTTTTTACTTGAATAACCTACCAAAATTATTTTTACTACACAGTTTTGAATGGACACAAATTATTGCACAAAATCAATATGTGTAAAACTGTTTATAGTTAGATCTTATGTTATAAATCAGTATTTCAAATTTCATATTATTATTTTTATAACTAGTTCAAAGTTTAGGTGTTCTACCTTAATATTTATTTTCTTGTCCCCTATTTTTTCATTAATCGCATGATTCAAATACAATCCTTTGCACCACAACTGTATATTATTTTCACTTTTGTGAAAAAAAAACCCTAAATAAATATTTACATTTAATAAACTATATTGATTAATAGAGGATATCTTATTAAATTATGGCTAATGATAAGCAAATATTATACTGAAGATTTATTATGCCATTGTATAGTTCAGTAATTGTTGAGCTATAATAATTCTTACTGAAGCTCATCAATAAAAACTAAAGAAATACTGAAGATGTAATATAGTGACATAAACAATTCTTACCTAACAATATACATATTACTTCTATAAAAAACTAACATTACTAAGAAAAATAAAATTAATTATAAAATTTCAAATGGAATAATTAAAAAATTTTCATAACCCTTTATTTCATAAAAATTTTAGTTAGCAATTTCATAACACGTATAAAGTTGAACAACAGAAAATGATTGGAAAAAAATTAATATTTACAGAGATTTTTATCAGAAAAACATGTTAGACCACTTTGTTTTATTATTTTGATTGTTATAATATTATTCTGAGAAAACTATAGGGATTTCACTAAAGCATTTACAAAATATAAATACATTTTTTTGGAATCTGGAATTACTTAAAATTCATCACTGACTACAACTATCATTAACCATGAGTCATTATCATTATAGGAAATATATACAATTATTATGTTTTAAGACATGATTATGTACACCTTTAGGTTAAATTGATCCATAGTAAAGAAAACTTATTAATAATTAAAAAATAATATACATGTTTTTGTAAAAAAAATGTTTTTCTGTTTGAATCAAGTACACCACGGATAAACTTTTGTATTACTTCCGTGACACCACCATGTTTTTGTTACTTATAAAAATATATAATGACAACAATTATATTATTTTATAAGAAACTCATACTTAGAGAAAATATAAAATTAACTTGATGACATACAATATTAATAAACAATATATAATTTGATTAAACTATTAAATAATTTAGAGCAAAAAATGTATTAATATACTAAATGTCTAAATTTAATAAATATCATACTAAACACGAATACTACAATTACAAATAATGTTTTTCACGGATAATAATTAACATTAATATTAATATTTCAAAACATTATTACATCAAATAATAATTTGATTATGGTTCCTTTTTCTATTTGTAAGTTACTATATTGATATGTTGGTATGTACAATACATCTATACATAAATTTATATATATATATATATATATATATACACACACACACACACACACACACATTGTACAAACATTTTTTTCTAAAAAAAAAAGTTGATCTAAATAATATAGTGTTAAAACTTCTTTTGCAAATCAATAAAATCAATCTTCTATCGAATAATAATTAGAATTATCTTATATTCCTCATTAAACAAAAATGTATATACATCATTAGTATTAATATACATTACTAAAAATATATTTTGACTTTTATTATTCAAGTCATGTTCCTTGATTATTCTGGATAGCTTGATTTTGTTGTAGAGACAAAAAGGCTAAATGACCTTTTGGGCATTTATTGGCATAATGACCCTTAAATCCACACTGAAAAAAATTATAAGTATAAAATATTTGGAATGATATTTTATAAACAGTAGATGAAACACTTTTTTATTATTGATAAATTATAAATATATATTATTGATACTCAAAATGATTTTTTTAAAAGCATAAGTATTAATTGGTTTGTTTTTTGGTTAATTTGTATACTAGTTTGATTATCAAAAACAATCCTTTTTCAACAAAACTAATCAAATTGATAAAATAAAATATTTTAAACTTTTAAATATTTGTAATAGCCAGGGCTCGAGACTTATAACATTTAAAATCATTAAAATAAGCGCTTTAAAAAGCACTTAAAACATCATTATAAGCACTTAAATAAGCATTTAAAAAACTTAAATTTAAACAAAAATATTTAATTAAAATGAAAAAAAAATTATCTAAAATAGGAAAAATAAGTAAAAGTTTCAAAATTTTCTTTTTACATGAACATGATAAAGTACTAGTCATATTTTAAAACTGTGTTGAATATAAAATTAAAAATTTACAAAAAATATTAAAACAAAAAAATGTAGTCCATATTAAATTTTTTTAAAAAATTAAAAATAAATAAATAAATAAATAAATAGGTAAATTTTTATATTATAAAAAAAGTTTAACTTTCATTTTCGAGACATTTTGCCTAATTGTTTATGGATTTTCCAAGGCATTTTGTGAAAAATATAATGTAAACAATATTAATAAATAGTTAAAAAAATCTATGGGAGGTCAGTGGTCTACGTCATCATTTATAATCAGTAGAATTATGCAAAAAAGGAAAACCAATCAAAAAAACAGGAAATTAGCATTTTTTTTTAAAAAATTGTCAAAAAAAAAAAAAAAAAAGCAATTTCAAAATTCATAATTAAATGTGATATAATATTACAGACACATCCATAACTCTTTGCTACATTTTATGTTAAATAATAAAAATAAGCAAATACTAAAAGTCCCAAGCCTTGGTAATAACTAATTAATAATTATAAACAAGAAGTTTTCTATTATTAAAATGGTAAGCTTAAGGTCATAGAACTCAAAGAATCATAATCATAGCATTTTAATAAAATAACATATATATTTATCATAGAGCTATAATAATTTTAAATTAAAATTATATAATGGTAATAATAACACAAACATCTAACCAATAAATTGTATGAAAACAAGAAAATACAATTATACATAGGTTATTTAAAATTTTTCTCTTAAGAATGATAGAGTTAAGAAGTTAAAACATCAAAGTGTAATGATATAGATAATATTCATATAAATAAATAACTATATTTATTATCATTTAGAAATAATAATAATAAAAGCATATAACTTTTGAATTTTATACAAAATCAAAACTATATTTATATTTAATACCAAACTTGATCAACTTTATTACCTTATAACAAGTTACTTCTTCTAATGGTTTTAGTTTTCTATTAAATCCTGGTTGATTATTTGTTTGCAGTGGTTCATTAGACTCTAATTCTGGTTTAATTTTAACAAGATCTGACACCATTTTATGACAGTACATAGCTTTATGCCCAGTGTCACCACAAAAATGACAAATAACAACAAGTTTCTTTGAATCTTTTTGATTTACATCATGTTGCTGGTAAGCAGGAAGTTCAAATCTTGGACTAAAATTAAAACATAATATATATAATATAACATAGTATTTTATTTGCATTAAAAATGTATAAATAACAATTATTCTTACTCAATATATATTTATAAAAAAAAAATATATGCAACATGATATAGGTATAACATGTGTTCCTGGGCTTATGGTTAGTGCAAGCACATACTAGAACTCTGCATAGACTGATTTTTTTAAGCCCAACCCAGTCCATATTTCAATATGAAAAGCCCGGTTCATTAGAACTATCAACTGTTTAAATTTATGAAACTCAATCCTTCCTAAAGTTAAAATTATATAATGAAGCTCATCCAGCCCTGACCATTTAAATAAAATCTTTAGCCCAGTCCGGTCTAACCCGGCTCCATGAAGGCCCTTATAATTATATACAACAATTATTTATATAACTATATACAATATATATATTTATATTATTATATTTATTATATAAATATTCAACTTTTCAACATTCATTATTTAGTAAATACAAATTTGTATATTATAATTTATACATTTATTACATTTTATTTTTATTTTTAACTGTCCACAAATATAATTACTAAAATAATTTACAGAATATAAGTCCATTTACTTATATAAAATGCCCGACCCATTAAAACCCAATTCTAGTTTTTGAAACCTGAATCCATTTAAAAAGCATTCAAACCCTTACACTTATAAGAAATATGCGTTCCTGCTTACCACAAAGTACCAGACCGGGTTCAAGCCAGTACATGGCTAGCCTGGCCCATGTATGACTAACTCCATCCAAACCTATATCCATAGACCGTATACTACCTTTGAGAGCTACTCATAAGACATGGAGAATATAAAAATAATAGTAAAATCATATAAGATACATAATTGTATAATTATATTTTAAAATTTACCCAACTAATATTTAATCTGAATGAAATAACATTGAAATAAATTATTTTAATACATTTTTATCTGACATTATATTTTTATTTTTTTATTTTAAGATAATAAAAGGCAAGTAACTATGAAATAATTATAATTCTGATAACAGTAAATGCAAAAAACTAAAAAGGTTTTAAAACAAAATATTATTATAATAGGGCCATTGAAAAAATAATTTCATGTATTTACTTGATATTGTTTATACTGATACAATACTCAAATCAGAAGAATTTATTTTAATTTTTCATAATATTCAAAAACTAATTTTATTAAATATAATTTTTCTTAGATCGTAAGCCTCAAATATTAATTTTTTTTAAATAAATACTGATAAAGTACATACTGTACAAATTTACAATTTGGACCATCTGGACAAAATCCTGCAACATAATTCATACAAAGTACACGACGGACATGTTTATGTTTACAATGTGGGCCATGGCGGCAAAATCCTCGGTCATACCATGGACAATCCTTTAATTTACTTTCAGGATCAATATGTAAAAATGGACACTCTTTGTTATGACAGGCATCTGTAAGAAAAAATAAAAAAATATGGAATATATTATGTTTAATTTATACAAACATTATAAATAAAATTAAGTTATTTACTAAATCGTGCATAGAAATAACATTCCGGCATTTTAGTCATATCATATTCATGTAAGAATTCACATTGATCCCCTTTTTTACATAAGCCACGAAGCCAATGTTTGCAAACAATTGTTCTATCACCTCGTACATGCCTCATTGGACATAATGCTCCTTTCAAACAATTTCCTTTTGGATAAAATGAACATACTGCAGCAATAGATTCTAAAAAGAAAATGTATAAATAAAAATATTTTAAACAAACAATAATTTTGGTTGAAACCACTTAAAATATATAAATAATAAACAACATATCCAAAATAAATAAATAGACAATAATACATAATATATAAATAGAATACAATTATTATTAACAATTAAAGGTAGACAAGAATGTTAACAATGTTTTTTTTTATATTATGCTCACCCTATTAATAAGTTTAAGCTATATATTTATTTGAATTCTAACTTTCATATGAAACAATATTATACTTAAAAATATGAAAATAATAATAATATTACTATTTACTAATTAATTAATTATTCTGAAAATTATTATGTAAAAAAAATATAGTTA
This sequence comes from Sipha maydis, assembly GCA_034509805.1. Lineage (NCBI taxonomy): Eukaryota > Metazoa > Arthropoda > Insecta > Hemiptera > Aphididae > Sipha > Sipha maydis. Next base: position 6,165 of record JASXSY010001336.1, on the reverse strand, counting down.
AAATAAATATTAGTATAATATAATTGTAGAATTTAAATAGATTTATTATATCATCCCAGATAATAGTAGCAACAAAATTAATTTCCCAAAAAAAAAAAATTAATATTTTTAGTAAGATTAGTATACTGAATTTATTTTAATACAAGAAATTCGATAGTCATAACCGGTTCACTTTACCGATCCCGATTCATGGTTCCGATTCATAATCTCGGTTCAGTGTAAGTATACACCGGTTTAGTTAGAAATTTGTGGCATAAATTGATCTACCCCCTCCAAAGTTCTTATTATAGTTCTTATTGTACGCTAAATAGATTTATAAATTGTAAATTTAAGCCCTGCAACAAAATTAAAAACATTGATGTACATATGAATTTTTACAGTCATTACCTTATGAAATAAAAATGATTTATTCATATAATGTATTATATCATTATATATATTATATTTAAATTAATTAAGCATTGAAGCTTAACTCTGTACTTTTACATTTTATATTAGCTTATATACTCAATACATTTCAAGTTTCAAGAAATATTTTTGACTTTTATAGACTATTTATTTTAATATATTGTATTGAAAGATTTATCTGAAATAACTAGTAATTAATAACCAGAAACATTTAATCCAAGGGTGATATAATGTATTTATTAATAACTAAAAAATTGAGATCGATAATTTAATTTAATAATTATATTAATAGTAAAGATATATTAAAAGATATCAATCTTACTGTCCATTCCATTGAATGGTAATGGTAATGCCCCATGTTGTTCATCTAAAGCTACTTCGACATTGAACTTGATATCGTCAAATCCTGCTACAAGTAATTCCATTTTATTTGGGTGTCCAGAAGTCGTAAATTATTTTTTTTATTGAAAAATCTAGATTAGTTAACTTAATTTTTACGTATTGTGTACAATGAATACTGTTCATTTTTTCAAAATACATTGATATAACATTGATAAGAAATAGTTTTTGATAGCCAGTAACTTACCGTAGATAAGAACTTTTTGGACCATGGTTAACAACTAAACGGTGATGGTTTTCCCGGTCAAAAGTAAAAATAAATTGCTTATTTATTTTCCTGTATTACCCCCACACGTTCACATTTTAAACGTCATAACCAACTACGAAATGTTGGGCGCCTCCTAAAAGTTTAACGGCTAAATCACTGCTCTTTTATTCACGTAACATCGATCACTCAGTTCACTTGTTGATGTTTGAATTGTTATTGTTTATTTCGTTCACGTTTGCCATCTTATACCGAAATTCATTTTCTAAGATCTCACGCACGATGACTGACTGTCCTCAATTTCAACTAATGCCCCAAGTCGTGCCCATCTTTCGACCTCATTTGCCTCCACCGCCACCTAACGCGTTTCCAATGCAGCCGGGCCAACCGATGTTTCCAATACCGGCTCACTTCGGGTTTCCACCGATGACATGGTCGCCGATTCATCACTTTCCGCCGCCACCAACTCCTCCGCTGAACGCTTACACTAATCGTCTGCAGCACGCCGAAGAAGAGCATGATTATAACTCTCAGCAACAACAACAGGAACAGCCCGCATACAACAACAATAACAACGGTTCTTTAAATGATTCTCTACAAAATGATCCTCCAAACTTGTCTCCGCGTTCGGCTCGCCAGGTGTACACTCGCAACGTGTCTAATAAGGTATTTATACTTGCGTTAATGTTGCTCCTTATGTTACACATGTTCATGAACGAATTTAATTATATAGCTATATGGTAGGGATGCTAAGGCCTTCACAGTGATCCATTGCCATTTTAATTTAAATTAGGATATATACGTATAAATTACAACGAAGAATAAATATTACGTTTTAAATTGTCTGAGTACAATTCACGGTGATTGCACTGAGTGATCAAATATTGAATTTATTTTATTTTTAGCCTGGAAATCTTAATACTGTGGTTTACATAAGGTTAATAAATGAAAAATTATACATATCACAATGCCAATACTTAAAGGTATTTTTATCTCAATTTAAAAGAGGATTAATAAAAGACGACATGTAGGTACATAAAATATTAGTAACAATTTTATTAGCATATTTGTTAAAAATATTTTATTTAAAGAAAAGATAGAAAGTTTCATTTAATTTTCTTTTTGCTGTAGGATCATATTCATATTTATTTTATAATTTGAAGAGCGATAGGTTAGGCAAGTTGGGATTCATCTATTTATTGATTGTTCATCAGATAAAATCTAAAAAAGCCATTACGCACCTTGTATAAATATAAAATGTGATAATTTCATCCTTTGCTTGGTTGAGGTTAGTGAACAAAAGATTTACATATTATAGTTAAATATAAATCTTAAGTGAAGTCCAGGAAAAACAGAAAAAAGTGTTCCAGGAAGGGCCTTATTCTTTATACTATTTTTAGACAATGAAACTGCTTAAATACTATCCATGTTAATAGTGTTACAGTTTACAGGTATCGATTTTTTATGATTTCAGATATTTCAATGATAATTTTTTATTCGTCTAATTATATCAACTTTGATATGTGATTAACCTGGTTATATTGTATTTATCTCTCCATATATTGTTTATCGATAGGTAAAATTTACATCTCTATCATCACAAATCTTAAATTAATTAGAACATAAATATTTTAAACAATTATTCGTTGCTACAGCTAATATACAACTATTGTATTAATATTTTATGTTTTGAAGTCAATGGCAATCTCATATTAGCACATCTTCACAATGAGTAAATATGATGTTTGAAGTAATGTAGAGAATATTTTTTTGTTTAAATGATACATGTAAGAACAAACGAATTGGTGGCGTGTCACTTAACATTGTAACACATTTATAAGCTTATGTCAGTTTACCACCTCTTACACTATTCGATTTGGTAAATTTTATTATAAATCTTTAATCCTATACTATCATATATTAAACAGAGCAACTATCGAAATAGCTTACATCGCCTTATCTTATTAATATTTATACAAAACACACTGTTAACCTGATCGTGCGTGTACTGCGGGGGTTCGGGGAGGATATTTTACCGAGTATTCTCAGTATGTTATCTTCCGACATCCAAAACGCACAATATCACCGATTTTGTTGTTTAATATTTAAAAATAATTCCAATAACAATGTAATTTATGGTAAAACTATTTTTAGAAATATTCATTTCAGTGAGAGATTTAATTGTTATTCTATTTATTTTTAATTATAGTTTTTGACTTGATATTCACCTTCAAATTAGTGGAACAACAGTTGATTTAAATTCTTAGGCAAGTTGGTGATAAAAATATTAAAAAATATTAATGATTATTTTTTATTATATATTCAAATTTAATGACATTTAAAAAGTTGGTTATTGATTTGTATTTTATAAAATTACTACACATTTTCATAAATGTGTGCACAAATGGAATTGATATATTACTTTTATACTGTATTCATCATTTATTGTTTCTGTTACTAATGTTTGTGTATAAATTTGTATGTATTATAAAAAGAGAAATATAGTTTGTCTAGACATACTTAAAGAAGTCTCTTGAAGCCCCATGCTCAACACTGATGCCTTGTTTTGATAGAACATTATATGTCTGTATTAGACAAGTGCTTATAAAACTTAAACTTTTTGTTGTGTCCCCCCACCTTCAAATTGAATGATTAATAGTGGAAAGAAATTTTTTTTTTACTTGTTTAAATATTATTGAAAACATTTTAAAACACAAGTACAGTACATTTATGAAAAAGTTATACATTTTAGGTACAGACAAATAATAAAATAAATATTTATATAGTTTCAAAACTTTTAACAGTACAACATTTATACTAATAATTTTAATTAAAAATACATAGTGTAATTACATTATGATGTGTACTTTATAAGTGTAGATATAATTCCAAAATAAACTTTTGTGGTATAAGTAGTAAATTAATATAATATCTAATTATTATTTATTTTAGTTTGACACAAGACATGAAGAATTCAGGAAATACTTAGAAGAAATTGGTATTTTGTCAACATTTACAAATATTTTAGCTGAAATGTACCAAGATCCTTTACGACCTAATGATCCGTTGGGGTATGTAATTCTTATACCTAAACGAGTAAATTAATTAATAATCAATATGTATATATTATATTATTATTTATATATATATATATATATAATTCTACTATTTCAGATATATTCGTGATAAATTAAACTGTTCACGACCAGAAATAGTTGAACTTTCAAATCTTCGTCTTTGGTGTGATCAGTATCAAACAAGAACAATGAGTCTAGAAAAAGAGTTAAAACATGTGATTGAACGACTAAGAAAATATGAACCATACAATACTGATGATTCTTTTTTTAATGAAAGTTCTACAGAAAATGATTGCAAATCTTGTGTATTAGATGTTACAAAACTGGGACACATAGAAGGTAAGGAAGAAAATTCTAACCATGAATTAATTAAAAATAAGAACCAATAACTTCTTTAATTTTAAAAATAAAGTTTGTTATTGTATCTTATAAATATTTTTTGCAATTTTATCCTTGTTAAAGATAATTTTCAATTTTTCTGTTACTAAAATTAGACTTTCTACATATTTAATTTTAATGACGTTATTTAAATTAATAGTTCTATGACAGGTACTAAATTGTTTAAACTTAAGTATTCTCTGCCTAGAGAAGTATTCATAAAAAAAAATTATTATTTATGTTACAACTACATTTATATTGTCGAATGTATTTTTAAAATGTCAAAAAAATCCATTTTTGTATTTTCCTTTTGTGCTTATATTGCAATTTTTTTTTATTATCTATTAACTTATTTTAGTTTTTTTCCGCGATGATCTTTTTGGAAATTGTTTAATTCTAATATAAATGATTTATAATTCTAATTAGTATGTATTCATATTATGTTAAAGTTCAATTTTAATTTTTATCAAGCCATCATTGTTATTTGATGGTACAAAACATAATTTCATAATAATTATTTTATTACATACATTTTTGTCTAACCATATAATTTTTATTATATATTTATAGTGAATAATTTCTTTCTATTTGTATATGATATAAATATTAGTTCTTAGATTAGTTAAAATTATATTTAGATTTTTTTTTTTTTTCTTATTGATATTACATGATTTTTTTATTATTAATTTTTTCTATACCATTATGACTATATTTTATTTGTATTAGATAAGTAAGTATAGCATTTAAACTTACATATTTACTATTGATACAGGAAGCTTGTTCTATTTGTAGAAACTTAATCTTGATTTATTATTATTATTATTATTCAAAAATAGATTACTTGATCTAATTGTAATAAATGGTATTTATGACTAATATATATATTTAATTTATTTGATCCTTTATTATATGGTTTTTTTATAAAATTTATTTATAACCTTGAAGTACTAACCATGGAAAGATTCTTAACAAAACACAATTTTATGAACAATTAAAATACTCCCTATTTACTAAAAAAAATTGTCAAGGCCATATATTTATATATTATTCATTGGGAAGGTTTCTAAATTTCTAAAGGTAAAAATTAAGCTTATTGATTATTTTATTAGAAGAAACATTGATTTTATAATTATACTATCATTGAAGTAGAAAATAAACTAATCGTCTGTCCATTAAATATCCATGCTGTTGTTGGCTCAGTTTATTAAAAATGAATCCTTTTAGTCATATTAATGCGGTTTACATATTTGTAAATAGATAAATGTTTTATTATTAAATTGACTATGTTTTTACTGGACACAGAAAAACATAACTGATAGGCAATACGCTAGGCAATACGTAATTGTAAATGATTAAGGTATAAAATATTTCAGTGTTTACTACTTCTTAAACTCAATAATTTATAGTATTTTATTTTATAATATCCTAAATATTACCTCACGATATTTTGAAGCTTAAATGTATTTCATAAAATAAAATAGATCAATTACCTACTTTATTAGTTGTACTATTGACTATACTTTTAAGAAATATCACTATTTTGGAATTGATCAAAACCTCAATATTTATATTATTTCTATTAAAATACAAAATACGATGTCATATGTAAGTGCACTTTTTTTTTTAAATTAATGTACATGAAAATTTTTCATGTACATAAATTTAAATTGATGATTCATTGAAAAATGTCATATGACA
>JASXSY010001335.1:0-66476 GCA_034509805.1 Sipha maydis | reverse complement strand
AAAATCCAGCATCATACAGACCGATAAGTCTTCTCCCTACTTTCTCAAACATTTTCGAAAAAATTCTTTTAAAAAGACTCATCCCTCTTGCCATTGAAGCTAACATCATCCCACACACCCAGTTCGGTTTCAGAGCCCACTACTCAACTATCCACCAACTTCATCGCACTGTTGATAAAATCTCCAACGCACTGGAGAGGAAAGAATTCTGCCCTACCGTGTTTCTGGATGTCTCACAAGCTTTTGACAGGGTCTGGCACGAGGGGCTACTCTACAAACTAAAAAAGTTTCTACCAGCACCTTACTTCTTATTAATAAAATCCTACCTATCTGACCGCTCCTTTAAGGTTCGTCTAAAAAATAGCTATTCAACCAGCCGTCGTATTAGCGCAGGCGTCCCCCAAGGTAGTGATATCGCTCCCTTACTTTATTCTGTGTTCACTCACGACATCCCCAAAACACTCTTCACTTTTCTTGGTACATATGCCGATGACACACTAATTTCAGCGTCACACCAGGATTCCGCAACTGATTGTCAGATGATACAAAGTCATCTTAACATGATAAACTTATGGACAAAACAGTGGAAAATAAAAATTAATGAAACGAAGTCCACTCATGTAACCTTTACATTGCGTAACTCTGCTTGCCCTCCTGTCACATTTAACAATCAAGTAATTCCTTCGTCAGATGTAGTTAAATACCTAGGGTTAATATTTGACAAACGCCTCAACTGGAGCTCGCACCTAAAACAAAAACGTAAATCAGTGAACTCCAGACTTCATCTTTAGAGACCATTATAAAAATCAAAACTTTCCTTAACAAACAAACTTACTATATACAAATCGATAATCCGTCCAGCTTGACTCTACGGCATCCAACTATGGGGGCCAGCAAAACCATCAAACACCAAAACCCTCCAATCATTCCAACCCATATGCCTACGCCTAGTAACCTCTACTCCTTGGTATGTTACCAATAAAAACCTCCACAAAGATCTGAACATACCAACCCTCAATGACTTAGCCAAATCCTATTATTCAAAATTCCACTCAACGCTCCGCGCTCATTCAAACCCCATAATTAAAAGTGTATCCTCTACCTCTATCATTCCTAGAAGGTTAAAAAGGCAATGGCCAAGAGATCTGCTCAATAACTAAACAAAAAAAAAAAAAAAATAAAATAAAATAAAATTCAAACCCAAATTTCCTGTCAGGTGGCACTGCGGGGAGCCTTCCTTCTCTTTAATTTACGTTATTATTATCTTTTAGTTACCACACTTACTTATTATACACTTTATGTATAGATTGTAAGTATACTTTTATTTAAAAAAAAAAAAAAAATGATACATTTGAGGTACAACATTCAATTCAGTGGCGCCGATCTATATTTCATGTTATGGGGAAAAAATACTAGTGTTAGACCCACCCACCCACCTACGGCCTACTAAAATATAAATAGTTAGTTACTCTCAAATAGTACTTTATTTATTTTTTATTATATACAAACTATATTTTTTTAAACGTAATTAATACATACTAGTACTGTTTTATCAACAATACACAAGCATCAGAAAAATGAACGATAACATTATATTATAATAATTAGTTTCTTAAACTATAAAAATAATATGTTATACTTATAGGCATATGAAATTTTCCTGTCAAAATCAATGATTTTACATTTTAAATAATAACTAAAAAATTAGAGAATATCTATCTGAATAAATTCAACTTGAATTACATAGTATAATTTTCGAAATAAAAATATAATGTACAAACATAAATGTATACTTAATATACTAAAATAGATCAATAAATAAAAATAACAATAGTAATAATAATATAATATGTATTAGGTTTACTAAATATTATATCATATATTCATATAAATTCTAAATTAACAAATTCATTAATTGATTACTGTTATTTGCGAATGTATTTGTTACATTTTCTTTGTCTATTGGTATACCTTGTTCACATGCTATGCGCATCAATCCTTCTAATCTTGGCTCTGCCATTGTCGAACGTAATCTTGTTTTAATTAGTTTTAATTTTGAAAAACTTCGTTCTGTAGAAGCACTTGAAACTGGCAATGTGACTCCAATTTTAATTAACATATAAATATTTGGTAATACATCTTTTATACTTGAATCAGTAAACAACTGAAATATATATAATAGTGAGCTAATATTCATGGAGTTTCTAGGTAATATTATAGATTTTTCTTCATCTCCAGAACTAGATTCAACATCATTATTGTCGCCATCATCAGATATTAGATAAGTCTTATGAAGGCTTTCAGTTAAATGATAAGTTTTTTCTAAATCAGAAAAACAATTTACAAGCCACATGAATTCAGTTTTTAATAATTCAGCATTTAAAAAGTTTGGATAAATTAAAGATATACTTTCAAATGCAAGTGAACCTCAATAAATTTGTTTACCTCAAAAATAATTGAATCAAATTCATCTCGCAGTTTCAACAACTGATTTTTCTTAGATATAATCATTTCTGACGCTATGATAAGATCTGTATCTATAGCTTGAAGTATTTTACTTAATGGATCTAATAAACCAAATATTCTTTTAAATACAAAACAAGTGTACAAAAATCGTTCAGTCTGAAAATATTCAATAAATGTTGATGCGTCAGATGAAGATTCAGATTTATGAAGATCTTCAAGTGTATCAATTAAAGCTTCCCATGTGATTAAAATTGTATTTAATGCTGTAGAGTGACTACTCCATCGTGTAGTAGTAACACGCTTCAAACTACGAACTGGCCATGTAGGATTACGTTCTTTTTGATTTTGTTCAAAAACAAATACACGATTTTTGCTACTACATATAAAATCATATACTTTGGCCAAAATCCCAAAAAAATCAACAGCTTCAAGACAGCTTTTAACACCTTGTTCAACAATTAAATTTAAACGATGTGCCCAACACCAGATATAAATAGCTTGATTATTTTTACTTTTAATTTTTGCTTGTAGACCGTTGTATTCGCCTCGCATATTAGCTGCGCCGTCATAGGATTGACCTATCAAATTATTTTTCCAATCAATATTGGTTTTCTCAAAAATATTAAGAAAAATACTATAAAGGGTCTGACTATTAGTGGATGAAGTAGTACAGATCATAAGTAAACGTTCAACAATTTTACCTTTGCTTTCATCGGTATATTGAATTACAAAATATATTTGTTCATGCCTTGATATATCGAATGTTGTATTTACTGATATACTAAATATTCTAGCAGTATTCACTTCTTGTACAATTGATTTTAAAATTGAATTTGAGATTGAATCAATAAGTTGGTTCTGTCGTTGCCAAGTAATAAAAGATGTCATATGTTTTCCTTTTTCTTTTAATTGGGTTATATATGAGGACAAAACTGGCGAATACTCGGCTAGTAAAATAACGAGATCTTTGAAGTTTCCTCTAACAGCATCAGACCATTTTTCGTTGTATCCTCTAAATGCTAATCCATGTTTTCCTAAAAATAATGTTATGTCCAAGAGTTGTTTTACAATAATCCTATTGGTTTGAACTTCAATTTTTTTTTTCTCTTTCAATGCTGGTAACAACGGGGAACACTGCTCCTGAATTGTTGCATCAATTGAAGCGGCAATGTGTGTTACTGAAGTTTCATGTGAAGCTAACATAAAGACTCCATCTTTCCAGCGAGAAACACCATAATTAATCCATGCTTTTTTAGGATATTTCCCAAATAATATACAATACAAGCAATATATTTTGTCTTTTGATATAGAATATGACAACCATTTACGAGTTCCTACAGATCTATCGGGTAATGTTTTGGTATACCATTTGGCATGAAAACTAAGGTTATTGGTTTTTGGAAATTTATGGAAAGGCATCTCTTGAGCACTTGGTTGGCAAGGTCCTAATTTTAAAATATACTGCTTTTGTTCAAATGTAAATTTCTTGTTCATATCAGAAAATCTTACAGGATCATTTTCATTTAAATTTTCATACAAGCCTGTAAAAAATTTAGTATCTATATATATTTATAAATAGTTAAATAGTCATAAATTAATTTATAACAATGTGTAGAAAAATTTACAAATAAAAATACTACTTATATACATAATATTAATGTAAATATTTAAGTATTTTTAATTTTTAACGGTGTTGGGACATCACCATTGCGCCCCAGGTTAAATCTGAGTCTAGGTATGAGGGATAGATTTAAAGTGAGAATAGGCACGTGGAATGTTGGAACGTTGACAGGCAGAAGTAGAGAATTAGCAGAAGTATTGAAGAGAAGGAAAGTTAATATTTGTTGTGTACAGGAAACTAAATGGAAAGGAGAGAAAGCAAAAGAAACAGGAGAGGGCTATAAGGTAATATATTCAGGTAGGACTAGTACTAGGAATGGCGTTGGAGTAATATTGGATGATGAGATGAAAATTAAGGTAGTCGACGTAGGAAGGAAAAGTGATAGAATTATTACGGTAAAATTGGTATTTGAGAAGAAAGTATTAAATGTAGTAAGTGCGTATGCACCGCAAGTAGGATGTGAAGAAAGTGAAAAGGAAGAGTTTTGGCGAGAGATGGATGAGGTGATGCAAGGAATACCAGGAAATGAGGATGCTGTGATTGGTGGTGATATGAATGGTCACATAGGGAGTGAGAGGATAGGTTATGAAAGAGTGCATGGAGGGAATGGTTTTGGCAAGAGGAATGAGGCTGGAGAAAAAGTTTTGGATTTTGCAGAATCGTATGAGCTTGCAGTAATCAATACATATTTTAGGAAAAGAGAAGAGCATTATATAACATACAAGAGTGAAAGAAATAGGTCGCAGATTGATTATTTTATGTGGAGGAGAGACAATATAAAAAGAGTAAAGGATTGTAAAGTAATTCCTGGAGAGTGTGTAATAACACAACATAGGTTGATGATAATGGAAGTATGGTGTAGTGGAAAAAAGATGAACAAAAGAAGGAATACAGGGAAGGAGATCAGAATTAGGTGGTGGAAATTAATAGGAAACAAAGAGAAGGAGTTTATAAAGAAATTAAAAGAAAAAGCTGTGTGGAATGTTGAGGGAGATATAAATGAAGTTTGGAGAAGGATGGTCACTTGTGTTAAGAACATAGCAAAAGAGGTCGTTGGTGAAACCAAAAGTAGTTTACCAGAAGACAAGGAAACGTGGTGGTGGGATGAGGAGATTCAGAGAGTAGTAGCGAGTAAGAAAAAGCAATTTAAGGTATGGCAGAAAAGTAGGAAGAGGGAAGATTGGATAGAGGATAAAAATGTATGTAAAATATTGAAAAGTGCTGTAAGCAAAGCAAAGCTTAATAGGTATGATAAGTTATATGAGCGGCTAGGAACACAGGAAGGAGAAAAAGAAATTTATAGACTGGCGAAGGTCAGAGAAAAGCGATCCAAGGATTTCCAAGATGTTTGGTGTATAAAAAATGAGGATAAGAGAGTTTTAACAAATGATGAGGATGTGAAAAAAAATGGAAAGAATATTTTGAGAAATTACTGAACGAGGAATATCCAAAAGAAGTTTTAGAGAGTATGTCATGGAATGAAGGATTGATTGGTCTAGTGGGCGAGGAGGAAGTGAGAGATGCGGTGAAGGCGATGAAAAAGAAAAAAGCGGTAGGACCAGATGGAGTACCTGTAGAGGTGTGGAAAATGTTAGGAGATGTAAGCATTGGGTGGTTGAAAAATCTTTTTAATAAGATACTGATAGAGGGAAAAATGCCAGAAGATTGGAGGAAGAGTTTTATTGTACCAATATTTAAAGGAAAAGGAGACATACAAGAATGTGGGAACTATAGAGGAATAAAGCTCATGAGTCATAGTATGAAGATCTGGGAAAAGATTATAGAGAAGAGGATAAGAAGTGAGACCTCGATATCAGGAAACCAGTTTGGTTTTATGCCAGGAAAATCGACAATGGAGCCATTATTTTGTGTTAGGCAATTAGTAGAGAAGTACAGAGAAAAGAATAAAAAACTATGCGTGGTGTTTATAGATTTAGAAAAGGCGTATGACAGGGTGCCAAGGGAAGTTTTAAGGTGGGCATTAATGAGGAAAAATGTCCCAAAAATGTATGTTAATTTGATCCAGGATATGTATGAAGGGTCGAGTACTAGTGTCAAGAGTCGGTGTGGAGTATCAGAAGGTTTCAGTATAGGAGTAGGTGTGCACCAGGGGTCAGCTCTAAGCCCCTACCTGTTCTCAGTGGTAATGGATGAGGTTTCAAAGGAGATACAGGGTGAGATACCATGGTGTATGATGTTTGCGGATGATATAGTTCTGATAGGAGAAAACCTAGAAGTTGTCAATAATAGGTTAAATAAGTGGAGGTTAGCCCTCGAAGAAAAGGGATTGAGAATTAGTAGAAATAAAACTGAGTATATTGAGTATGATTTTGGACAAAGAGACCAAGAAGTTGAAGGAATGAGGAGACAACTGACAATAGATGGTGATGTGATAGGTGAAGTTGAGAGCTTTAAATACTTAGGATCTTTTGTTCAAAAGGACGGGGGCTTTGACATTGATGTAAAACATAGGATTAAGTGCGGGTGGATGAAATGGAGAGAAGCATCGGGCGTGTTATGCGATAAGAGAATTCCAATTAGGCTGAAAGGTAAATTTTATAAAAGTGTAGTGAGACTAACTATGCTGTATGGTTCAGAGTGTTGGGCGGTTAACAGGAGAATAGAACAAAGTATGAGTGTCGCGGAAATGAGAATGCTTAGATGGTTGAGTGGAGTGACAAGAGAAGATAGAATAAGGAATGAATACGTGAGAGGTAGTGTTGGTGTAGCGCCAATTGTGGACAAGATGAGAGAAAATAGGCTGAGATGGTTTGGGCATGTGATGAGGCGAGAGGAAACGAATGCAGTAAGAGTGGTTATGAAGATGGACGTTGAAGGGAAAAGAGGAAGAGGAAGACCAAAAAAGAGATGGTTGGAGACTTTGGAGAATGACATGAGGGCTGTCGGTGTGTGCAGAGGAGATGTGATTGACCGAGTAAAGTGGAGGTGTAGGACAAGGGTGGCCGACCCCAAATAGTTGGGAGGAAGGCGAAGTAGAAGAAGAAGAAGAAGAAGATTTAAGTATTTTTAATATTTTTATTTTCTGTGTACTAAATTATTATACTAAAGTAATTACAAGAATATAATATTATAGTAGTCATCTGACAAAAAAAAATAATTTAAATTTACCATTTAATTTGGAAACAACAGGTAACTGCTCTTCATTAAAGTCATCATTTTCTTTGGGAGTGCTTAATGTTTGCTCTATTTAACACCACATTAAATTATTAGTTATATTATAACTGTAGAGAAATTTACTTAGTATTAAAAAATATTAAGACACTAAGTACCTAAACCTAAAGAGGCCATATTACTACATATATTACTTATAATATAAACTAATAGTTAATAGTTATTAATTATTATAATTGATAGTTAATATACTTGCCAGATCGTGTTTTTTTTACAATTAATTCAGACAATTCAGTTGAATTTGGTGCTGGTCTCTTAAAAAACTTGGAAATATTTTCGTTTGTTTTTACTGTAACATGCACCATTATATGTAATATAATTGTAATGTAATTCTAACAATAATATGTACTATTAAAATAAGCCACGCGCAGATCATAATCACTAAATCAATGACCACGAACAAATCGTGAAATGGTCAAATAATAGTAACAAAGAAGAAGCCACGCGCAGATCATAATCACTAAATCAATGACCGTGAGCAAATGGTGAAATGACCAATTAATAACAACAGATAGGAAGCCACGTGCAGATTACAAATCACAAACAATTTCATCATTCAAATTTGACGATGAAGACCAAGGGCAACCAGGTGGCGAAAACAAAACAATTAACTAACAGAGTATATAAGGGCTCCGTTTTACCACCAACATCAGACGTATCCAGCCATCAAGTACAAACACTCCGCTTACGACAGTCATATTTACATTGTTAATACTTTGCTAATTTTTCTAAGTGTAAAATAAAATATCATACTCTATTCTTTCAAGTTTAAATTATTGAACTTATATTAAAACACTTAGAAGCACTATTCAATCATAACATTATCGTAGCGTCCTCAAACCACTCGAGGCACGTTACATTACAGTTATTACTGTTTTGCACGTTTTTGTGTGCCTTGCCCAATTAGTATCATTCAAAGTTCCTCTTTTTTTACCACAAATGCACACTTCACTTACACTAGACATGATTGATTACAATTTACAAAAATGATTATTGGTAATAGGTAGGTATTACTGTATTAGTATTAATACTTTATTATATTTATATAATATAATAAAATTTCAGTAATTACATTATACGATAGACCAGAACTAACAGAGAACAATCGTATAACTTGTATAAACGGTACTGTGGTAGTGTACTAGTGTAGCCAGTGTAGGTTCATAGTTCTATTAAGACAATATTATGACGGATTTCCATTGGGCACGGTCTAAAGTTATTACACAATTAGTTTTAAATACAATTTTAGTCCATATCAGTAATCCATTATCTGTATCTTGGGTATTAACGTGTTATTACTGTTATTGGTGTTTTGGCAGTTTATAAATAAACTGCGAATCCGTAACCATTATTGGTTTATTTCACCAACTACCCACCACTCAGTCCACTCTAACTAGTAACTCGAAGCGTCTTGAAGCTCGTATCGTGTTTATAATGACATAAACATAATTCTGATGATCTGACGAAAACAAAACAACATTTTCGTATTATCTTCACTACCTACTGGCAACTGGCATATACACGACTACACGAGTAAGGAGTGATACGACTACACGAGTATACGAATATACGATTGCATTATAATAGCGTCAATAGCGATATACGTATACCTACTGCTTGTCGACCTGCTATTATACTATTATACCTACTATAAGTACAATAGTACTTATATAGCTAGTAGTTACTATTATAGTATTATTACTTATTACCTATTTACCTATGACCTATCTATTCTTTATACTTACCATTATTGTACTATGATGATATTTAAATATAATTATCACTGATCACTGATCACTTATTATTACCCACCCACCTGACCCACCCAAAAATAGTTCTGGGGAATTTTCCCCAGTTCATACCCGTGTTCGGCGCCACTGATTCAATTTCATCTTTGCAATTAGAATTAAATTCCGCTAAAATGAGATTTAACGAAGATGTAAATACATATAGTGATCTGGTTGAAAAATTATATTATAAATTTAGTGATATGAATACATTAAATCAAAATAAAAATTCCGATAAAGAAGCTCTTAACATAAATAGTAATAAACATTTTAATAATCAAAATAATTATGACAGATCTTACAAAAAAAATATTAATCCAACACATAATAATAATAGAAATTTTAATCGTAATAATTATAATTCGCGACCAACTTATAATAATCAAAGTAATAAACCGGTAAAATGTTATAATTGTAATGGTACACGCATAGAAATTTCGAGTGGTTTTAACAACAACGAATGTCAATTGCATACATTTTTGAACGTTGATTTTGAGCTAGGGATGTCTTGGAGTTGAATTAACATTAACGTGAGTTAAATTTGTAATGTTGGGTATAGAAACAATTCAATGAATTAATAACTTTTATCGGGGTTGTTTTAGCTCTATGCCATGTTACATTAACCGTGTTACTAAAGCTCAGCTAATTTATTATCATTGAGCATTGTTTTAGCTTTTACAATTCTCAAAGTTACCATCAATCTTAACTTATCTTATCAGTGTATGATATCTATTAATTGGTGTTAATTTAACCTTTAAATTTTGCGATTTAACTATAGCGCACGCATTGTAATAACATTGTCAGTAGTTATCAGTGTTATTATTGAAATTGAATTAATTTATCATAGGTGTATTCTAATATCCGTAATGGATATCATTTTGACAACAGCAAAATTTAAAACTCTTTCATTTAATGTTAAATTTGTGAATAAAATAATAAAATAAATAAACCAAATTTAAATATCATTACATTTATTAAAAATAAAATTATTTATTTATAAACATTATTAAACAAATAAAAAAGCATAGGTAGATACCTAAATAGACACATAATTAATTAAGCAAGTATATTTAAATAGTATTAGTAAGATAAAAGTTATAGCTATTAAATTATATATCATAGATACTTGAATACTTCATAATATGTATCTAGTTTACAAATAAGTTAAAACTGTAATACAAGAATAAATTTAAAAATTACATAAATATATTAAAATTATAACATCACAAACACCTTATAACAATTTAAAACTAATCTTATTAAAACAATAAATATGTATATCTTAATTTACATTAGTATAATTTAATCAATAATTATAAACTATAAAAATAATGTTTATCGCTTACAACGCATATTTTAGAGTGGCATCCTTTTTTCCGTTCTCTAGAACTCTAGCCTTAGTTGGTGTCGAATCAGGTAACTCATTAATATAACAACCAATATGATTTGAATTATCTATTATTTTAGAATTTTCAATTTCATATGCTTGGTAATGTGGATCAAAGCCTATGCTTATAATTGGATTTAGTATAAAATAAGGATTCTGAGATTTCCCTACAAGCAAACTTACTATTTCTCCAAAAATACAGCCATCAAGATTAAAATCAATAACCATAAGTAAACCTTTTTTATAATAAACTCCTTTAAATTTAAGCCAAGAAGCATTAAAACAAATTGGTACTAGTTCATGAGGAAACTTGTTGTACAATTGTACTGGAAACTCAGAATTAATGATAACTATCTCTTTTCCAATACCTAATTTCAAATCACGTTGAATGCCAGTTTTTGAAAGAAGACGACTAACCATTTGTAATTGTAATTTATAAGCTAGTGTATGGCCAAGTTTTATGCGACAAGGTATCGTATTTGCCAGAGCTTTTAAAATTTTATGCTTAGCTTCAAACCTTATACATGATGTTAATTTTATTTCAAAAATGTCAATATGATGATCAGAAGTAGTATTAATTTCTGACAAATTGTCAAGTGTAGATGCAAATGAAGAAGGTTCAATATTATTATAGTTATAACCAATAGAATCACTATCTAAATAGTGTAATACATTATTAGAATTTGATTTTAGTAATGGATGACTTCTATTTAAATGCTGTCTAAAACATTTTAAACCTCGAAAATCTCGACAACATGATTGTTGTTTGCACATATAAAATGACTGATTCCCTAAGTTATGATAGATTTTCATGTGCCATATGAGTGTAGGAATAGAGTTATGTTTTTCCAAGCATAAAAAGCAGTTATACATTTTGATTTAATTAAAATTAGCTTTTATATTAAAAAATTAACATGCCCAATTTAAATATTAATGTTTTCTCTTAGGGCATTCATTTTACTATTTAATGATACAATTACTGAAGACTGACGATCATAAATAGTATTTATGGTATATAGCTGTAGTTGTAAAATGATCCAAGATTCATAGCATTCTTTGGGATAGCTACAGTGTAATGCCATGTATGTTTTGAAACATGCATCTATAGCTTCCAAAGGGCAGTCAAATGTCCAAAATGTATCATCAACTCTAACATAACATTGTTGAATAGAAAATATATCTTTACCGACCAATACTATAAATGGCTGAATAGTTGTACCATATTGTACATATTTTTGTCTTCTCTTATGTAATTCAGCTTCAAGTCCAGTCAAATTCTGAAAAATAAATAGCAACATGTATCTTACATTAGTTTAAAATTTCAACATTTTTCTACAACAGTATGAATGAAAAAAAAATCCCAATTGATTTAAATAAATTTCTAATTATAATCAGTGATTTATAATTATTATAAACACTTTCTAAATTGGTAGTTTTTTATACAATATGTAGGTAAAATTGTTCAATTAAATACATAATATAATTATAATAAATATAACTTACAGTAACATGAACGACAAAAGCTGCACTTGACTCAACTAGTGATGGTCTCCAGGACTTTTTGTTGTTTTGTATTTGAGTTTTAGTAGGCACAAGATATGGAATAAGAAGAAGTTTTAGTACATTACATGTTCCCGTATCTAATTGGAGTAATAAATAATTCAATGAAAATTAATAAACAGCCAAGTATCTAATAACAAAAATATTTTTATTTTACAGCTATATAAAATATATACCTATATATAGCTATAATATATATATTAAACAATTTTAATGTATAAAAAAAAAATCCGTTGTAGAAAATACCTAATAAGTACTATTTGGGCATATAATTTATATAAGTAAAAAACCTAAATAAAAACCAAAACTGTTTACATACAAACAATAAATTATTATTTAAAATGATTTACTCACTTCCACTAAGTTGTAGAGTATCAAGTTGTTTTAATAAGTCTTTACCATAACTATCCTTTACTGAATTCCTACGCAAGTTCAGTAAAGTATTTGAAAAATAAGTCCAATTATTTATAAATGTTGGCCAATTGTGTAAAAGATTATTTATGCTGGGATATTCCAAATTAAAATCTTCAAATACCTTAAAACAATAAATCTTGAATAAAGGTAGATAAAGCTAGAACTCATTTAAGCTTTAACTCTAATTTTGTGTTTTGATTTATTATATAAATTAGAAGTTGAAATAATTGTATATATTATAATACAATAAACTATAAAGTTATTATTTTTATAACAATTTTAACTTGAAAACTCATTAGCATATATCCTTTTGGGCCATATAATATAGGCCAGGAGTTAAAAATGTCTGACAAATTGCGTTTTAAAATATCAGTACAATAGATTTCTGATTTCCTTAAGTCATATGTAAGTTTCCAGTTTTTTATAACTTCTTCATGGTTGGCCGATAGACCTGAATTACTCAACCAGATTTTAGCAGATTCAGTTTCGTCTAATACAATAAACATAATAGGTATAATTAATAAATAAATCCATGTTATATTTAAATATATTACATCACACAATTAGGCATATGTATTGTATAATATATTACCAGAAAATCTTAAAACGGGTAGTGTATCAGTAGCACTTTTAGTTTTCCTTTCACACTCAATAGCACCTATACTTCTCAAACGCCGCGAAACGTTCTTCCACCTTTCAACTAATTTTCCTTTTGCATGAGAATTATTCTCAGTACACGATGGTATGAAATAAAGTTTCTATAGGATAAATAGTAATCATTTTATTTATTATAAGCAACCTTAGATTAATTTGACAACCAACCTCTTGTTCTTGAGGGAATATTTCAATGATTATTGATGCAATTTTTCGAAAGTAAAAATCAGTGCCCCTAAATAATATTACCAAAATATTAAATGGATTAAATGTATAATATTATTATTTATAGTATAGGTATTTGTTATATTATAATTTGTTTTATTCTGAAATAAATACTAAGGATTTTGATCTCTTAGTTTTAGGTAGGTAGTTATTTTATTATTTTAATTAGGTAGATACTTATTATGTTTTGCTAATTTTAATATAAATTAAATGTGTTGAACCAATAGTATGTTAACTTAAAATATATTACTAAGCCAATTAGGTACAGATTAAATTTATTTTTACAAAAGTTTAATCAGCTATTAATGATAAATAATGTTCTAATGTAAATAAATAAATAATATAATTTAGATAGAATTATTATTTTAGAAATGTATGATGAATAATGAATCTATCTACTACTTATGTACAGTACAATTAATTGTCTGTGGCTTAGGTCATAGTTTAAAAATGGAGACTTTTTTAAACTTGGTTAAGTAGGTATTTTTTTTACATTGTATGAACTAGATACCTAATTGGATATATTTTTTAAATCTTTACAAACTTTATTAATTATTTTCATTAATTTGCCCTACTTTGGATATTTAATACATAATATTAAGCTTAATTTGAATACTTATATTGATTACATTCTTGATTAATTTTTGAATAATTATTTGATTTAAGTAATCTATACTAATTTTTTGAGTGTTAACACTTATTTATTACCTGCTCTTATCTTGAAACAAATAATAAACTAAAAGTTTAGTGAAGCTATTTTGTGCTTTGTCAGACAGGTGGCCATTATTGATATTAGCATCTGTCATTATAAAACGACCATCGTTTGTAGACTGCAATAAGTCCATTATTGTCTACAAATATATTTAAAAGCTCATACAAGTATCCAACATACACCATAAATAGATTAATATTATAGTACCTTTGAAGTCCATTCCATTGGCCTAAATACACCATACTTGGGATGTGGATATGGAGAATATCTAAAATCGTTTGTACTAATGCTTGTACTTGTACTAGCATGCATATTAATATTTTTATTTGGTACAGTCGAAGGGGCAATGGCGATGGGCAATTCTGGAGTTAAATTAACTATATTTTCAGAAAAATTATAACCTACTTCTTCATATAACTGCTTTAAGTTCAAGACGAGGTTTAAGATTAATAAATGAATAAAACTAATTGAACAAATTTAACCAATGTATAAAACCATGGTGTATAGTATTACAAATATATTATAGAGACTTACCTCAATATATTTCTTGTTTTCGATGTTCTTCGCCATAATAATTATACTTAGGTACTCTAACCTCATACACACTTTTAAATTTTAATATAAAACTGGTACCACTAAAACAGTATAATACCTATTTAAAAGCACCTGACAAGTAAGATTAGGTATCGTACATAAGAACGTCACAATAAAGCCTACGACACGAGGAGACACGACTTGGCGATGGAGTATTAAATAATATTGGAATTGAAGAAGAATACTGGAATACAGAATAACAGATTTTAGGTTATGGATTAAATTAATTTAATTAATTCGGGTAGGGGATGTACGATGAACAAAGACAAAAATACGATAAGAATAATAATAGAGTATGGACGGCTCAATTCACGGTTCATTCCGTCAACTAAAAATAATTCTAAAATAACCCGTATGGTAGTAAAATTACGAATTATGTTTTGTTGATTCAACGCTCCACGGGTATTCTTTATAATTACATCAAAGATAAAAATAACGTGGTTATTAATTTGTAAATTTTGCTATTTGTACAAATTTAAAATTATGCTCCGTGCTGTTATACTAAAGGCATGTAGGTAATAAAATCTACTTAACGGTAGTTATAATGACAATTTACATTATTTAAGTATTTTTACATTAAGTATATAGACTTATTAAATAATTTTATTTCAACTTAAGTACGAATCTATCATAACGGCTCAACTATATTTGCGAATATTTCAGTACACTTCCCCACTTTCGAAATATTTACAAACCAGTGGAATGGATGTATTATAGGGTTATAGGATGGTTTCAAAAACCGTTATCACATTAGAAAAAATATTCAGAGAATTTGATATAGTAAAACAAGCGGCCGACAATTTTGTAAGCTGGGTCGAATGTAATTTTACAAAAGAATCAAAGCAACGCCGAAAAATTAAAAAAAAAAAAAAAATAATTTGATGAAAAAGTTCAAGATGAACCAGTTTCTAAACAGAAAATAAAATATAAGGTTGAAGTTCATAATATTGTTTTTGATACTATTATAAACAAATTGAAAGAAAGATTTATTAAACGTGGAATATTGTATTCTGATTTTTCTATTTTAGTTCCAAAAAACTTTAAGGACATAAATAAACCATCATCTACGGACGCATTTTTAAAATTAAGTCACTTAATAATACAATTTGAAGAAAATACCAATCCATAAAATTTAGATTAGAACTCTTAGATTTTAAGATTTTAAGACTAAATGGCCATCATTAAAACATACTGTTCCAAAAAGTTATTCCTTTGATGAACATGAAGGTATTAATTCTAATTCTAGTAGCTACGATTCTGATGATTCTGGGGACAAAGCAAGTATAAAACATGCGAAAAAATATTGTAAAAATTGTGCTGCTTGTTGTTATTTAGTATTAAAAAAATATAGACTGCACACAAACTGTTACAGATCACTCTACATAACTTACAAGTTTATGTTGACGCTATCAGTTACTTAAGTTGCATGTGAGAGAAGTTTTTCGAAGTTAAAGACAGTTAAAACCAGACTTCAAAATTCTTTAGAACAAGATAATTTACAGGCTTTTATGATTATGGCAGTTGAAAAAGAAATTATTGTCCAAATTGATAACGAAGATTTACTGGCTAAAAGTAACGAGTCCATGTCAAAATTATTACTTGTGTAATAAAAATACAAATATTAAAGATATTATTTACTTATTCATTATAAATATAATATTATGTTTAGTTTTTTCACAATAAATATAATTATAAGTATATTAAAGTATAATTTAAAATTGGATGTAACAATTAACTGATTATAATTTTTTTTTTGTACATTACGATGATCAATTGAAGGAAAATTGACTAATTAATGATATATGTTTTATTATAAATTTTGAAAATAATAATTATGTTCTGATAAAAATTATTTAAATATGTTTATTATATAGTATATGTATACATTTATATTTTTTTTTTCTTACATAGGGGCCATGCCAATCTTAATCTAATTACACTAAAATTGTTGCTACAGAATTAAGCTATTTCTATAGAAATTTTTAAGTGTCCTGTTAAATTGTAGGTACACCTGTTTAGTGATGGCTAAACACATTTACTCTTTGACTACCAATATTGTTTTTATCCATATTTTGTATTATCATTTCCGTAAACCATTTTATTAAATTTGATAAAATAATTATTTTTAGACGAAAAGTCCTCTTGCCATGTATCTTAATTGTAGGGTTAGTTCTAAAAAAATTGTTTGGCACTCTTAATTAACTAAACTAGGGCCATTTTAAATAAATCGCCGGGGCCTAAATTTGGTGTCAATCCGCCCCTGATAACGTTCATAACTTAACAAATATCATATCTACAGCTACAATTGTTTTCGGTAAGCTTGAAATACATCCAGTCATAGAAATAGGTAATAGTCAGATACAAGATAATTTAACGTTTCAAAATACGCACTGTGATAATTTTGAAATGAATGCTATGAATAGTAATATAAATATTGAACATGATAATAAGGTGTTAGCAGTTAAATTGGAACATAATATAGATGATTTAATGTTTCAAAATGAACACATTGATAATTTTGAAATTAATGCTTTGAACAATAATATAAATATTGAAGTAGATAATGATGAGGTGTTATCAGTTCCATTGGAATATAATATAGATAATTTAATATTTCAAAATGCACGTATTAATAATCTTAATTCAAACACTTTATGTTAGAAATCCCACTTGAATATAATATACCTCTAATGAAATATTAACCGAGGACATTTTGAAACCAAATTATCTAAATAATGAAAATGAACTAATGGATATAGAAAATATAAATGTGAAAAATACTATACAATCTGAACGTAATGATACTCGTAATATTAAGCCTCAACCAAACAAATGAAAAAGGAAAATTAGTCAGAGATTGAGAATGAATGGCCAAGAATACGTAGGTTTTCAGAGGAAAGGAAATGTAGTTACCCAAGATTTACAACGACCAGCAAGAAATATACAGCCAACGTGTGAATCAAAATGTTATATCAAAGCAAAAAAACCGTTTATGCCAGTCTTTTGATGAAAATCAAAGGTCGGAAGGTCGGAAATATTTTCTACATTTTGGATTTCATCACGGGAAGCAAAAACATCATTTTCATGTAATATAGTAACTATAGTTATATCTAAAAGTAATACTACCAGATGTAATGATAGTAGTAGGCGATCAAACACATACACCTATCATTCAAATTTAAATCACACAATTTACAATATATTTTTTCTACTCTATTTGTATATTTACTTACGCTTTCCCCTTTTTTCATTCTAACCGAATTTAATTCTAACTGTAAAGACGATTGTGTATGTTCTGATTCATATGATTCTGTTAAATATTTTTTTTATATTAACCCATTTACTCGTGTCTTTAAATTTATTAATTCTAATGCTTTTCCCCGTAATCTAGTTGTAATATATTTTATTTATAATGGTAATTGTTTTTCTGCTATCGCGTTCACTGCTAAATCACATGAACTTATAAATATATAAATATCATCTTCCCCATTACATTTATGTATTAATTTTATTGCTTCTTCTAATGAGACTGTTAATTCTTTTGAGTCTACCATTTTTTCTTTAAATTTTCTTTCAAATTTTAATTCTATATGCTCAATGTCTAACTGACTTCTAGTTCCTATTCTTTCTGTTGAGTTTAATTCTTTATTTATTTTCTCTAGTGTTTTCTCTAACAACTTTTTATTATCTTTTAATTCCTTTTTCAATGGATTAGCTACTTCCAAGGGAGATTTGTCTTTTTCACAATCTCTATTCATATAATCTTAATATAAATTCAATAATTCTTTTAATTCAATATTTCTCATTTAACTCAATGTTTCTCTTTTATATCTTTATATTTTACACAAGGCGGCGTGTGACGTTCCAATTAATTATTTTCATTAATAATTCTCATAAAATTCTCTTTTAATTCAATATAACTCAATAATCTCTTTTAATTCAATATTCTCAATAATTCTCATAAATTCTCAATAATTCTCATAATTTAATATTTCTCTACACAAGGCGGCGTGTGACGTTCCAACTAAGCACTCTTCACTTTAATTTTTAAACTTACGATAGATTAGCTACTTCTAAAGGAGATGGTTTTATTTGTGTGTCTTGTTTTAAATTCATTTAATTCAATAATATTTTATTTTTATTTTATTTATTATTTATAACTCTCAACATTTATTTTTATTTAACTCTCAACTTTATATACTCTTTTTAGTTTTCTTTTAATTATCACTTAATATTTAACTACTTAAACGTATAATGTTTTTTACAATTTTATACTATAATCTATGCTTACAATAGAGCGGCGTTTGATCCACTAGACATCATTGATTGAATTGATTGAAAATGTTGTTGAATGACTTTGGTTCTTCTTCTGGAGTTGTCGAAATGGAAATCTGCAGTTTTTCCTTCTCGACGATGATCAAAATGAATTGATTGCCTCCGTGAATTGAGTTGCGTTTGAAATTTTTTTAAAAAGAACTACCGACTGCGCCAAATTGTGTTGCATGCCGGTATGAGAGTACCGGACAGTGCAACGAGAGAAGAGTCCTCAAGTGTACAGCTTCTCAATCAATGTTAGATAATTTAAATAATATGAAATAATGAACTCTAGACTTTTAAAATATAACTTTATTAAAATAATTCTAAGTCCAATATTTAATTTTCATGTAAAATTATTCTAAGTCCAAAAATAATTATAAAATAAAGTAGAGTGAAGGTGCATACGTCACAAGACTAAAAACACATCTAAAAATGGGTCTGTTCCCGGGTCCCTTATACACCCGACCTCTACAATGAATCATGGAAGTGTCTGTGATATTTCACGTCCAATTCGTATCCGCTGACGCAGAGATCCAGGATGTGGTCTCTGTGGTCTAAAGAATATTAATATATTTTAATCTATCTTTTCCCAGGATATGGTCAATGGTGCGTTTTCCCTATGTGTATCATCAGATGCGTGAATCCGCAATTATAGTTTTATATTATCGTAATTAACCATATATTTATATATATATATATATATATATATATATATATATATATATATATATATATATATATATTATATTGATTATAATTGTAATTCTTGTTCAATATGATCCCATACATTACTGTGCCTATATCTGTGACAAGATTTACATATTGGTCATTGTTTCTCAACCCTAATATGGTTATATTTTTATAGTGTACTTGCCCATGCGATACTTTACACAATCCCACGCATATCTTGACTATTTTATAATTTGCATTATATTTGATAATGATGTCCATAATAAAGTTTGTGACATCCTCTACCTATGCCTTTGACACTATGGTACTCTATTGTACTCTATGTATAACATTATGTATGCCCGTAACACAAACATCAATCGTGTACAATCGACAGTAACGATAAACGAAGAAACCATCATTATATTTACGATAACTTATCGACGATAAGATCAGTGTTGCCGATAATAATTTTCATATGCCGCTAGATGGCGCTCAAAAACCCACTAAAAATTACACCAACAAATTGGCACTGAATTACACCAAATTACACTACATTTTATTAAAATCCAGCA
The DNA here is from genome assembly GCA_034509805.1 of Sipha maydis. Lineage (NCBI taxonomy): Eukaryota > Metazoa > Arthropoda > Insecta > Hemiptera > Aphididae > Sipha > Sipha maydis. The sequence goes on along the minus strand of JASXSY010001335.1, from coordinate 46,303 downwards.
AATTTTCCACTGAAAATTTTTTTATATTTTTTTTATTACCAGAAAATCAGGAAATATTCCATTTGCCGGTAACATAGTATATTAATAAATAATAACAATCATAAAAACCACTTTCATAATCAAACATCTATTAATATTTTATTGAATTAATATTTATTTTAATAGATATTAATCAGTATCAGTGAATACATTAAATAAACACATTATAACAATAAAATAATATTAATAATAAAAACAAACTAGGAATCTCCTAAATCCTAATACATAAAAAAAACATAATATAACAATTTAAAAAATAATATTAACAGAAACGAATTAGGAATTTAGAAATTGTCAAGTAGGTAACAAATAACACTTACAAAAAAAGATTAGTCATTACTCATTACTTAATCAATAATATGGACTATAAAATCAGGAGTCTGGACCATCTAAATCACTATCATCATTTTCATATACCATTTCAATAGCTGAGTTGCTAGCATCGTGTAGTGAGCCGGTCTGGTTAAAGACAGACTCAAAACGATTTTACGTCGAAGTCACCTTTGTCGTCGTTTACACGTTTGATCAGTTGAGGTTTGAAGTAAAAACAAATAAACACTTTTAAAATTATAAATGATATTTATTATTACTGAGACAAATGTACTGGTAGCCCGATAGTTTAATGCTGTATGATTAACAATACCGGTCTACGCATAAGTATGGTTACATTGTATCTGAAGAGATATTAACACTACGTCCCTTTTATACATAGATAGTTGGGCGTAGTGGTTTAAGAACCAGGAAAAGACTCAAGGCTTTTCGTTGTTCCTTACAAAAAAAATAATATTAATATTCCCAATAAAATATATGTGTATTAATTATTAACCCGTATTCCCATATAATAAAAATAATAAAAATATAACTATTAAATACTTGTTTTGACAACGCCCAAGGAAAAAGAGAAAGGAAATGATGAAATAGTAGTTCGAAGTTACATAGTAGTGACCTTGGTTACTACAATCGGTAGTATTGCATTCCTTGTCATCACATTTTTCATATGCTTTCATAGTACCTGTAAACCAATAAATGTAAAATTACATTACTATAATACTTTTACTATTTTTAATTTCTATTAATTGTATAAAATATTCAATTACCTATTTCAAGCAAGACACTGTCAGGAAATTGAAAATTATTGCAACACTTTTCCAGTCTGCGTAACCCAGCACGAATGAATAAAATAGCATTTGTTGTTGTACTCAATAATTTTTTGCGTTATTTATTCTTTACCAAATTCATTTGGCTAAAGCAACGTTCAACTTCTGCATTTGACCATAGAAGGACTAATAGGCATTTGGCTAATTAACAAAGTTCATTGAATGGATTGATACCTGAACTATCTGTATAGTTGCAAATCTTAGCCCACAAAGATTCAGTAGATGTTGTTGATTTCCATTGAACTAAATTTATTTTTGTCCACTGATTCGATTTTAGAAATATTGTGAGATTCAAAGTTCATTAATTTTGCCAATGATGCAATTGAATCTTTCGTCGTATTTAGGCACTTTTCTGGACTTAAAAGTGATGTGGTTTGTAATATTGATAGATTGTCTGGAAACCTTTTTTGAAGTTCAGTGACCAAGTTAATTAGAAAATTTATTATTGTACCACGGATAATTTTTTCTACTTCTGGCTTCATCTTTAATGAACATTTCTCCTCAAATTCATATCCAAGATATGGGTGAGGATGTAAATAATTTTTAATATTTACCTCCAAAAGATTTTCCCTACAATCTGGTGTAACCACTTTACGGGCTAACCCTCCAATAAATAAAACTAAATCATCTAAAAGCTTGGTGCGATCTGCAGTATTCGATTGAAATAACTTATTGATGTGTTGAGCTTCTGATAAGATAGGTTTTAGAAAAATAAAATATAGATGATTATTAACATCACAATACATTTCGTACAACATTTTAGCTTTATAGCATTTATCGGTGTGGCCAGCTTCTTTAAAATGTTCTTTTAATATTTCCCATTGGTCTAGCACTCTAGACACTGCAACTTCAATCGATAGCCAACGTGTTGAAGATACCCTGACAATTTTTAATGGATCAATTCCATTATTTAAATGTTGGTATAGTAATTTATAAGATAATTGCCTACTTGTCGAATGAGCGAACCAATTATAAGTTTCTGCAAGAAGGAATTCTAAATAATCTGGCAAGGAATTAGATACTGCCAGTTGTACAGAATGACATATACACCTTACCAATACCAGATGTTGTACCTCTTTTTTTAATAATGCAAACACACCTGAATGCTGGCCAACCATCACACTAGCATTATCACAACCAATTCCTTGCATATTTAAAATATTTAGGTCATACATTAAAAGACTTTCCTTTAGCCCTTTAACGACACTGACAGCAGAACCACATTCAAGCTCTATTAAGTTTAAGATAGTCGTGACAATTGATTTTTTATTTTCAGAGTAGAAGATAATGCATACTTCTAGTTGCTTAATGACACCTATGTCAGTTGACTCATCCAGTAACAGGCTGTATACACTTGAACCAATATCTTCTTTTAAATTTGATTTAAAATATGGGAAAATAATGTTTTTAAGTATACCATTGCATTTAGTACGATGTAACTGAACGTGATCAGCTACAGTATTCCCTTTAAAACATAATTTTATAATTTCGGATAAGTGATCAACAGATGAAATTGCACAGTGACTGTTTACAAATAGTGACATATTGGCTTCTAAAGTGGCTGCTTTAAGTTTTGTATCATTTGAAATCGCTTGAAAAGGTAATTTTCTTTGCCGAGCACAAGAAAATGGTTCAGCTGATTTCAAATATTTTTTAGTATGAGCATGAGCACTTAAATCGGCAAGCCTAGCTGACATAGTGCTCTTATAGAACTTACATTTCACTAAGGTTTTGTCTTCAACTTCTTCAATCCAATCCTTTAATAATGAATTATTTTTCCACTTGGGTCGGAACTTCTGAGGATATGGTGTTTTACGGTTCATATTGAAAATAAATAATTATACAGTAAAATGTAGGAAGTAATTGATAAACTTATTTGAAAATTAAAAAAAATCACAACACAGACCTTAATTGAAAATTAATTAATGTTTATTACGACAATGCACAATAATAAATTGTACGGTTTTAGCCCGTCAGCCGTTCCAGGTTTATTTTTCGTTTGTTGACAATGTTTTATGTTATGCAATAAAACTATAAATAGAAATTGGTCTATTCTACGAAAAAAATAATATAATATAACTTATTGGCCTCAATTTCTAAGAAATATAGATTTTTATATCCATGTTTTTACTGTCGATGTTTGGAATATAATTGTTTTATTTTAGAAATGTATAGGTTTTGCAAATTTCCCTATAAATTACACTAAAATTTCTATAAAACCACTAAAAATTACACTACCTACCAAGTTTCTTTTTTTCCCACCATAAGCAACCAATATCCACCAGTTTTAGTGGGAAAACCACCAACTTGGCAACACTGGATAAGATAGTACTACAAATAAGTATTTCGGCATACTAGCGTGATAGACTAAATGCGTATCACATCAGTACACCACTGTTATTAACTCCGTAATTGACTATGGCGATAACAATATATACCTTCGTTAGTCATTTTGAGTTTTATATTCAATATTAGTTGAAATATACAGGTTAAGAAAGAAAAAAATCAATTATTTTATGAAAAAATATGAAATATGCATAATATGTGTATAAAATCAATGAAATATGCACTTTTTAGCTAAAATTGGCAAAATATGCAATTTTAATTTTTGTATTTAAACTCATCATTGTATAGAACGGATTTAGTATAGCTTGGTCTGCTATAAATTGAGAACATACAGAAAAATATGCAACTCCTACAACTTCCGAGCCCTATATATTATATAATCCGTTAGTTGTCCCGACTTATGTGGATGGTGCCCACTGACTATATCAGATTAATCAAATGTTATCGAAATCAAATTCATGTTTAAACCACAATATTAATTTTATGATTAATGTACAAAAAATAAATTGTCAAGGAGGATTAAATACCCATATAATAATATTCACTACATAATAGCATGATACACTCCATATACGTACTTTTTAAGAATATGTTTTTTGTGTTATTATCGCTATACAATAATAATATTAAGATTCAAACAATTTCAGTTTAAAATGAAGAATAAGTATTCCATTTTATATCTTTAATAAACCATAGTATTTAATATTTTATTCAAATTGTTTTGAATCGTGTTGTTATATTAAATAGCAATTTTAAATAAATTTTTTTTTTTCAATTAGCATACAATGAAAAAACAATTAAAAAAACAAATTTGAATAAATGTTTTATTTATAAGATTTAATAGTTATTTATTTTGATAAGTAAAGTATATACAGGGTGATTCACCAAGCGTAAAACACTCATTATCTCAAAAACTATTCACTTTTTCCAATTTTTTTTTTTTTTTTCAGAATTTTAGATCTAAGCTGTTCTTGAATTATATAATCGTCTAATATTTTTCACCAATATATTTATAGGTAAACCATCATCAACTTTTGTTTTTCAAATGGCAACACATACTGAAAATTTCATAATTTTAAGGCTTTTTTTCTTATGAATTATCACGTTAAAATTTTCATTTTCCGTTTATCCGTTGATGAGATATAACTTCTCAAAGTTGGGTGATTTGGGAGGTGTGTGTGTGCTAGTATGTTACATGTATTTGATAGATACCAGAAGCTATAAGTAATAAATTCGATAGTGTTCCATCATAAGGTATCTTCTTCTTCTTCTTCTTCTACTTCGCCTTCCTCCCAACTATTTGGGGTCGGCCACCCTTGTCCTACACCTCCACTTTACTCGGTCAATCACATCTCCTCTGCACACACCGACAGCCCTCATGTCATTCTCCAAAGTCTCCAACCATCTCTTTTTTGGTCTTCCTCTTCCTCTTTTCCCTTCAACGTCCATCTTCATAACCACTCTTACTGCATTCGTTTCCTCTCGCCTCATCACATGCCCAAACCATCTCAGCCTATTTTCTCTCATCTTGTCCACAATTGGCGCTACACCAACACTACCTCTCACGTATTCATTCCTTATTCTATCTTCTCTTGTCACTCCACTCAACCATCTAAGCATTCTCATTTCCGCGACACTCATACTTTGTTCTATTCTCCTGTTAACCGCCCAACACTCTGAACCATACAGCATAGTTAGTCTCACTACACTTTTATAAAATTTACCTTTCAGCCTAATTGGAATTCTCTTATCGCATAACACGCCCGATGCTTCTCTCCATTTCATCCACCCGCACTTAATCCTATGTTTTACATCAATGTCAAAGCCCCCGTCCTTTTGAACAAAAGATCCTAAATATTTAAAGCTCTCAACTTCACCTATCACATCACCATCTATTGTCAGTTGTCTCCTCATTCCTTCAACTTCTTGGTCTCTTTGTCCAAAATCATACTCAATATACTCAGTTTTATTTCTACTAATTCTCAATCCCTTTTCTTCGAGGGCTAACCTCCACTCATTTAACCTATTATTGACAACTTCTAGGTTTTCTCCTATCAGAACTATATCATCCGCAAACATCATACACCATGGTATCTCACCCTGTATCTCCTTTGAAACCTCATCCATTACCACTGAGAACAGGTAGGGGCTTAGAGCTGACCCCTGGTGCACACCTACTTCTATACTGAAACCTTCTGATACTCCACACCGACGTTATCACGTCTTATCACGTTAAAATTTTCATTTTCCCTTTATCCGTTGATGAGATATAACTTCTCAAAGTTGGGTGGTTTGGGAGGTGTGTGTGTGCTAGTATGTTACATGTATTTGATAGATACCAGAAGCTATAAGTAATAAATTCGATAGTGTTCCATCATAAGGTATATCGGTGATAATTGTAATAACGAATATTTGCGTGTAATCCCCTTGTCCCCACTACAAAATACCTACGGGCACGGTACAATACGGTAATTCCTGATTAGAATGATTCACTATTAGCATTGATTATAAAATATACAGATAAGCCATACTGTATTAAAGAGTGGCAACCGATTTCGTGTTGTCAGCTGCTGCAGAGCTCAGTGGGGAACTTCCCTTGCCATAATACTATCCAATACCGGTTTTGGCGGCGGGCGACCGGCGACGGCCGACGACATCGTTATTCAATTGTAACATGCACCATTATATGTAATATAATTGTAATGTAATTCTAACAATAATATGTACTATTAAAATAAGCCACGCGCAGATCATTATCACTAAATCAATGACCACGAACAAATCGTGAAATGGTCAAATAATAGTAACAAAAAAGAAGCCATGCGCAGATCATAATCACTAAATTAATGACCGTGAACAAATGGTGAAATGACCAATTAATAACAACAGATAGGAAGCCACGTGCGGATTACAAATCACAAACGATGTCATCATTCAAATTTGACGATGAAGACCAAGGGCAACCAGGTGGCGAAAACAAAACAATTAACTAACAGAGTATATAAGGGCTCCGTTTCACCACCAACATCAGATGTATCCAGCCATCAAGTACAAACACTCCGCTTACGACAGTCATATTTACATTTGCTGATTTTTCTAAGCGTAAAATAAAAATATCATACTCTATTCTTTCAAGTTTAAATTATTGAACTTATATTAAAACACTTAATGTAATAACATATATTAAAACACTTAAAACACTTAAGTACTATTCAATCATAACATTATCATAGCGTCCTCAAACCACTCGAGGCACGTTACACAATATTTATGATATTTATAAATCAATTTGACATCACAGAACCATATTATAATGCATATAATTATTATGAAAATTTTATACAGTTTTCAGTTGAACAATTCACAAATGGACATTCGTAGTATAACGTCGCAAACAAAATATTATATTGTTTCCATGTACCATCCAGTTTATCATGGATCATGTTTATATGATATGTAATCTTGACATGATACTAACCTTATACCAGGTTATCGTCAAGTACATGACAACACATTGGGTAGATAAACGGTTAGGTTTTAAACTTATAAGATTATAAGAAATAATTGAATCATGCTCGTGAATCGGTTATGTAAATCAAATTTTACTTTTTAATATTTCACAATTTTAAGTGATTAAATTCAAATTATGCACTTATTATATTATAAATTTCATGTACAAAGTTCTTGTATATATTGAACCTAAATTGGTTTATCACATATTAATTGGCGAGTAGATACATATTAGGTACAATTTGTTGGTAGATATGTTTTACTAGTTAGTAGTTTCTACAATTAAATAAATGATACAATATGTCATTAAGTTTAAACATTTTTATTTCATTTTAATAAATAATACATCTAAAATTTTTTGAATGTATAGTTTATGGTTCACTGGTATCTACTGGATAATAAATTCTTTGTTGTACAATCAAGTGACATTTCAGCACTTCATAGAAATATTATTAACAACTAAGATGTTTCTGCAAGTTATTGAAGAGTTTTGTTATTTCAATTTGGCACATACACAGTCTAAGATTATTGATATTTAGACTTACATACTTATGATGACAGATGATTTGATCTGCACTTTTTAATTCATAAAAAAAAAGTAAATTTACAATATAATATATATATATACCACATATAGGTACATATAAATTATTTAAAAATAAAAAAATATATATTTATTTTTTTATTCAGATTATTAATAGTAAGTTAGTATAAATACTAAATTTTTTCTGTCAATGATTGATGTTGTCATTAAATAGTAATTTGTACTAAATACAAGTTGGAATATAGCATTAATAAAAATAACAGCATTTTAAAAATGTTATTTTTATTTTAAGTCTGGGGTTATTGGAAAGTTTATTTCAATTTTTAGTATACATGTTATATCTTTACTCATATTTTGCATAACTGCAAAACGATAATATTGGTTTAACTGTTTCATCATTTTGGATTAGATTTTTCATAGTCCTGGGTTTACAAATGAAAGTAACATTTTAAAATGCTTCTTAATATTAACATTAGCGCTGAAGTCCTAAAATTAATTGAGTGAAAAATATTTAATAAGGTCACTATATTTAAATATTGACCTCATTGTGCAATTGTGTACTTGTTGGGGGGGGGAGGTATAATTTACCCTACTATTGCAAAAAAATATATTGATTTTTAATTTTAAAAGAAAATTTCAATTTTGAATCTTAACCACACATTTTATGTATTTTTCATATAAACCAAGACAGCCAAAATACGAGTCTTTCTCAATCATTAACACAGAAACTTAACTTTATGGAGGCATAGTTAAGACCAACTATACGCACAAAAAATGAATAATTATTTTTTTGCACCCATTTAAGTAAAAATAACTAGTTGAATATTTATTTTAATTATATAAGTACTTATTCGTATTCTGACCAATATGAAATGGCCTCATCTTATATTTTAAAAAAATTTTGGGCTGAAGCCCAATATTCAACATAGGGTTTGGCGTCACTGAATATTAATATAAAATGTGGAGGGTTCCATCATGAATAAAATTAGTTAATTTACTTATCATAGGTTATATTATATTTACCTGTTCAAAATATTTTTTATATGTGCTAGTATTGTTTATTCAGAATTGTAAATTTTCGAAATGTTCAATTGTAAATTGAGTGGACAAATTTGGACATAAATTAATTAAATATGAACTAACTAGTAATTTTATAGAATTAGTATTTTATTTAAAATTATAAAAGCTTTGATGGTCGATCACTAAATTTATGAATGTTATTAGCGTATAAGATGAGAGAAAAAAAAGCAGGTACAGTGTGAATTAAATATTATTAATTAATTTTATTATAATTATATTATATAGCTTGTTTATAACATCTTGTAATTATTAATTATTATTTCATACACATACACTGCAATTACCTAATTTATTATATTGCCACTCGTATACCCAGTCATTTAAGTGTTACTTAAAATCAATGTAAGTGTCACCTAATTTCAAAGTATCAAACTTAACATCAATAATTATCATAAATACAATTGATAACTTTGAAATTCTAAGTTCAACATTTTTTTTGACAACAGTTTTGGATTCAGCAGTCTTAATTTAATTAAAAAATATCTACTTTAAAATTTTCATTTTATTAATTTAATGCTTGCCAAGTAAGGGTTAATATTTAAGTACTACCTAACTATGTGTTACTTAAATTTCAATTATGCTTCTAAAAATTATTTTATTAATTTTTAATTATTTGCTGTCAGGAAAATATTACGGTTTAAAAACTATTTCGGTAGTTTTAAATGTTTATTAATTTTTTAAATATTTTCACTCATTACAATTTTTTAAAATTATTGGAAAATTTTTCTATGTCGTCAGGCAATAATGTTGGCCAGCATGATGGTAACTTATATACGATTGGTTGTGTAATGCGTTTTCTATCATTTTTACAGCATCTAGGCTGTTACAGAAAATCATTAATTTTATTGTTGTCTGTTAAAAATATTTTGATAAATATTTAAATTTGTTATTACTTTTATTCATTTTACAAGTATTCTTGAAAAAATAATATAACTAGAATCAAGAAACTTTAATTCTGTAAAATTAAATTTGATGGTATTCAATTAAATTTATTTTTTGAGAATTATTATTTTAATAAATAAAATCTATATAGAAATTATATAAAATACAGAAAATATAAATAAATATTTTATAAATCTATAAAATATAGAATATTTAATATTCTATAGTCAATATAAGTTCTTAACGTGCATCGTTAAAATATTATAGATTAATATACGAGGTCTGGCTATTAAATAACGAGACTGCCCGCATAGAAGGCGCCTTAGACGGGTGGGGAAAATAACGATTAGTGCGTTGGGTATCTAGATATCTTATCTATGCACGTACCAAAACACGTGTTCGTCACTATTATAGTATTCGTGTAGTAGCGGTTTGAAACGAACGTGTTTTTTTCTCGTGCCGAAAATCATGTGTGACGAAAAACAGGAACAACGTATCAATCTCAAATTTCTCGTTAAATTGAAAAAATCTCCGACTGAGTGTTATAAATTGTTGCAAGAGGTCTATGGAGACAATGCTCTATCCCGTGCACGTGTTTTTGAGTGGTGTAAGCGCTTCAGTAAGGGCCGAGAGAGCACTGAAGATGACCAGCGCCCAGGTCGCCCTGTCACTGTTTCAACTCCGGAAACAGTGACCAAAATCAACCAAATTGTGCGTGCAGATCGTCGAATGAGCATCCGGATGATTGCTGAGGTTGTAAACGCTGATAAAGAATCGGTAAGAAAAATTTTACACGAGGAATTACACATGAAAAAAGTCTGTGCAAAGATGGTGCCAAAAAACCTGACTCCAAAAGCTCTTGCGTCAACAGATCTGCTCAGATTTCCTTGAAAGGTTAGAAAAAGATCCCGGACTGATGAAAAACATTATTACTTGCGACGAAACGTGGATTTTTCAATACGATGTTGAAACAAAGCGGCAATCGATGCATTGGAAGACGCCTGAATCACCCAGAATGAAAAAAGCAAGGATGTCCAAATCAAAGTTCAAGGCAATGTTGATCGTTTTTTTTGACATTAACGGTATCGTGATGACTGAATGGGTTCCAGAGGCTCAGACTGTCAACCAGACTTACTATTTGTCAGTTTTGGCAACGCTACGAGAAAGAGTTCGTAAGAAACGGCCCGATTTGTGGAAGAACAACTCGTGGATTCTGCACCAAGACAACGCACCCGCCCATAACGCGCTATCTGTGAAGCAGTATTTGGCTGGTAAGCGCACTCCAGTGCTTGAACACGCACCGTACTCGCCAGATTTGGCACCGTGCGACTTTTTTTTATTTCCGATGATAAAATCTGCTTTGAAGGGGACCCGATTTGAGTCGATGGAAGCGGTAAAGCAAAAAACGGCAGAGCTCCTAAAGGCCCTCACCAAAGAAGACTTCCAGCACTGCTTCGATCAACTGGGTGGTCACATTGTTCAGAAATAATTAAACACTGATGTATAAAAACAAATTTTTATTTATATTAAAAATAAAATTCATAATCACAATGGTAAAAACAAAAAAAGTTATTTTATAGTATAGTATAAATGTACTATAAATTATGAATATAAAAATAAATGTATAAATTAATGTAGTACTTGTGATTGGTTTGTATTCAAAAGCTTTATCAATCGACCAACATTGGAAACACATAAAAGTAAATTATTTTCTAATGATAACAAACGATTTGTGTATTTAGTTCTTAACCCTACAATGCATGATGTTGCCTACTGGCAACAATCTGTTTTTAGTGATGTAAAATAGTATAGATAAATAGTAAATTGAATAATATACGGATTAATATCTTTGATAAGTAATAAACAATCAAACTAAAATGTATGAAGAAGTATTTATTATAGATGCATGTTTTATTTTACTTATAAATGTTAATGTGCAACACATATTTTGAAATCTATATATTTTGATAAAACATATCACTTCCAACAATGAAATATCAAATTCTATTATACTAGTAACATAAAAAAAAATATTTTTATGTTGGTTACACTGTAATTGATACGATCGTTTGGTTGTGGAACAGTTTTCAATTCGGATTATTGTAAAATACCTGTTTTTGACATTGTTGCCAGAGAGCAACACTATGCATTCAGGGCATCTTATCCTAATCACATTTATATTGTTCTATCAATTTATTTCACATACGTTTTTTTTCCTTGAACGAACAACAAAATTAGAACATTGTGAACTAGAGAAGATAGTACCTAAGTTGTGAGTTATATGTTGTAACTTGTAAGTTGTATAGTAGTATATAGACAGTATAGTTCCTTATTATTCACTATGAATAAAAAAATAGTTGATGAAGAAATTATTCATTTACTTGAAATACCTTCCGGGTCGGAAGATGGGTTTGATATTGAGAGTGACGTTGAAAATGATAAGGTTGATTTATGGAATGAGTATGCAAATTTATTAGACGAACCAAATCTTGAGGAATTTGAAAAACTTTTAACTGAAAAATTTAATACTGAGACAATTCTTGATGATAAAGTTGAACTTCCAAATTTCGAGCCTCAAACTTCAGCTATTGAAACTAATACCACTGATTTATTTTTACCCTCAACATCTGATATTCCACAAATAACATGTCCATTACTAAAACGTTCCAATAAAAAATGTCATCGATCCAAACGTAATATTCCTGTACCACCTATTATTCAAAATCATTTTCCGATTGAAATAAAAGATATAACATGGTCAAAAAATAATTTTCCTCCTGTAGACAGTAATTTTCTCGGAAACTCAACTTTAGCAGAAAATATAATGGAATTAGAGACACCTTACCAAATTTTTAAATATCTTTTTACTGTAGACTTGATGCAACATATTTGTGATGAAACTTATAAATATGGTCTACAAAACAGTTTATCTAATCCATTAAAACTGTCTACAGATGATTTACAAAAATATATTGGGGTACTTGTTCTAATGAGTATAGTAAATATTTCAAACATTAGAAAATATTGGTCACCATACTTGGGCAATCAAGTTATTAAAGACACAATGACCCTAAATATTTTTGAAAAAATTAGAAGTAATTTACATTTTAATGATAATACACTTGAGACACATGGACCAAATCGTGATAAAACTCATAAAATAAGACCTATTATAGAAACATTGAAAAATAGTTTTAGTCGTGTTCCGTTAGAAGAAAATTTAGCTGTTGACGAGCAAATGTGTAGCACCAAAGCTAGAAACTCGGTCAAAGTTTATATGCCCAACAAGCCACATAAGTGGGGCTATAAATTGTTCGTTCTCAGTGGTGCGTCCGGTTTCGCTTATAATTTTGAACTTTTCACCGGCCAAGAAAACAATTCAGAGTTACGAAATATAAATGAACCAGATTTAGGTTCCAGCGCTAATGTAGTAGTTCGTCTAGCAAGAATTATACCTAAACGTCAAAATTATAAATTGTTTTTCGATAATTATTACACAACCTTACCACTATTAGTTTATTTGAAAAAAGAAAATATACTCTCCCTCGGTACTGTACGAAGAAATAGACTCAAAAATGTAATGTTGCCCGATGATTCAATTATGCTAAAAAAACCTAGAGGAACATATGATCATTGTATCACTAATATTAGAAATACAGATATAGTCGCGATAACATGGAAAGACACGAAAAATGTCAATTTATTGTCAACTTTTGCTGCTATTGAGCCCGTTACAAAAGTTAGTAGATATGATAGAAAATTGAATAAACGAGTAGAAGTGGACTGTCCCCATATTATAAAAGTATACAATACTCACATGGGAGGTGTCGATTTATTGGATGGTTTACTTGGAAGGCACAAAATTAAAATGCGAAGTCGCAAGTGGTATATGCGATTATTTCATCACTAACTAGACGTCACCATCGTAAATTCTTGGCTATTACACAAGCGAATCCAAAAACAAAAATCAGACAACAATAATATTTTACCATTAATGGAATTTAGAGAACAACTTGCCTTAAGTTTGTGCAAACTTGGTGAAAATAATACGCCAAAACGAGGACGTCCATCGAATGATATTGAAACAGGTATTTATTTTTGTGAATTAGTAAATATAATACATTATGTATTATAACCTCATAAATAACGATCGTATTCTAATAGGTATAATAAAAAAAGGAAAATTAGGTACAAAACAAAAAGAAATGGCACCATCAAAAGAAATTAGGACAGATAGATATGACCATTGGCCAACAACTGGTCAGAAAAAAACTAGATGCAAGAAACCTGGTTGCAAAGGATTTACATTTTCAAAATGTGAAAAGTGTAATGTTAGTTTGTGTTGTGGAAAAGGGTTAGAATGCTTTACACAGTGGCATACAACATAGTTTGTGCTGATTATTATTATGTATATAGTTCTAAATTTTTAAATTCTGTTTATTTACAAGATGTAATTTTGAATTTTATTTTATTTATACCAAGGCAGGTTTATTGTTATTTATTTACTGTTTTACCTAGGATTAGTTATTCGAGTTTCAAATTTTTTATTTTACATTTTTTTTAAAAATTATATATATTGGTATATAGTTTAGATATAAATTATATGTATACCTGTATTATAGGTACCAACCTACTATGTTGATTATAAATATATAAGGCACCTATATTGTTTATTGTTATAATATTTTACAAAGAATAAAATAAAAATATGATATTTTACATAAATGCGTACCTTAAATGCATAGTGTTGCCATGTGGCAACAAACTATAATCTCATCTATTTCTAAGTAAAAAAATTATTTATATTTTTTTAAACATTTTTCCCTTCATTTGTAGGTATTATTGATGATAAAAAAATTTATTATACAAAAATAAAAAAAATCATGCATTGTAGGGTTAAAAGTTTGTTTTTGTTCAGCGTATATGTAGGTGAATTTAGCAATATTTTCAAAATCAGTCTCAGGAAAGTATTTTGTGAAATATTCGATTGGATGATGCACCGAGTTTATGGACTGAACTAACGTAAATAATGATTTTGTATTCCATATTATATTTTGTTTGTAAATTGTGTTGCGTGCCGTCAAATCAATAGGGATGGTAGAGGATTTAATAAATAAGATTGACTTCAAATTAAAGTAACTACGTTTATTAAAATAATGTACGATAAAACATTCACAATATAGAGTGGCATGAAGGTGCTTGCTGTGTCCGGACTTAAACACATCTGACTTTTGGTCTGTTGAGGACCCTTTATATACTAAGATCTTATGCGAAACTACTTATCCCGGATATGATTAAATTATAAACATGTTTATTTAATATATCTATTTATGGGCATTAGATAGTTCAAACCTTTAGTGGTTGGCCTCATTGGTTTTGAAATATACACGTTATCTTTGCTATTTTTATGTTAATTTATTTAATCCGCAAATATCATTGGACGCCCAACCCTGTTTTGTTAGTTGGCTGGTTTTACAATTTTTACATTCTACAACCTTTCATATGTCACTAATATTTATGATAATTTTGAGAATGTATTCATGTAACATTTATACATTTACTAATTATTCATGTAACCCCCAGTTAATGGTTATCTTGGGACCTTCATCATACATGTCCGTGACAATTGGTTCAAAATTAACACGTATAATTATTAGGAGGATTTTTTGATACAGTTGTGGGTGGCTTGATATACGTCAAGTCAATCGGTAAATTGTTGTCAATAAAATCTTGAGTGTTATTATTATCATTTAATTCGTTAATAATACTTACATCATTAGCTGTGTCCATTTCAACATCCATATTATCAATATCTATATCTTCTAAAAACTCGTCCAGCAGTTTTTGAAATTCGTTGACTGAAAAAGTGTCAACTTCTCCATCATCTTCGTCACTTGATAATGACGATAAGTCAAAAGAAACATGCCCAATATTGAGGCAACTATTCAATTTCACAATCAAATAAACACCGACGAGCCATTTTTTTATTTTTTTTTTGTTATTATATTCAAAAATCATAAGACAAACGAACAGACGAAAACGAGATTAAAATCCTAAAATGCAACGCGTGGTTATGATAAAATTGCTAACGGATAACAATTCAAAATAAACACAAATATCATCGGCGCGCCCAATAACAATCTCAATGTGCACACCTTAAGCGCGTTTTTAAAACGTACTTATAAATGATAAGAGTCAGGTGATCGAATTAATCGATTTGTCCACTTATCTGTTAAGTAAAAAAAAAATCCCGTAATTTTAACCAGAGCCATCTAGTGATTAACTTATTAAACACTATCAGTTTTGACTAGTTAACCATGAGGTAAAAAAATTGTTAAAATTAATGTTAAATACCTCATTTGGGGTAACATAAACGTAATTTTTGATTTTAGAACATATTATACCCACTGAACATTTTATGTTGCCTAACATCTTTGAGATGTATGTTCTGTGTTCAATATGAAACATCATAATGCGATGTTACTGAGTAGTTCAATTTCGTTTTATTACAACTAGTTATATATATATATAATTTATAATCAAAACGCAATAAAATTACAACCCTGTAATGTTTGAAAGTGACGTTTTCAGATAATGGTAGTAATCGGTAATCACGTGATTATAGTACTATACATAAATATATACAAATAACAAGTTATTTACAAACTAATTTCCAGATTTACAATTTATAAATTATATATTTAATTGATAGCTGATAACTAGCTGGTTTTACCATGCGTACTATTTTAGTAAATTGTTATTAAAATTTATCATTTGCTCAATACTCATTTTACTTATTGTCACGCAAGCACACAACACAATGTGTCATTTGTGATTTGTGATTTCAAATGTCATTGGTATTTTGTTGATTTTTATCATAATCATGTATTACAGGTTAATCAATCAGTATTAGGCGTTGAAGTCCTAAAATTTAATTGAGTAAAAAATATTTTATAAAGTCACTATATTTAAATATTGGCCTCAATTGTGTACTTGTTGGGGGGGAGAAGGTATAATTTACCCTACTATTACAAAAAAATATATTGATTTTTAATTTTCAAAAGAAAATTTCAATTTTAAATCTTAACCACACGTTTTATGTATTTTTCATACAAACCAAGACAGCCAAAAGACGAGTCTTTCTCAATTATTAACACAGAAACTTAACTTTATGGAGGCATAGTTAAGACCAACTATACGCACAAAATATGAATAATTATTTTTATGCTCCATTTAAGTAAAAATAACTAGTTGAATGTTTATTTTAATTAATATAGGTACTTATTCGTATTCAGACCAATATAAAATGGCCTCATCTTACATTTTAAAAAAATTTTGAGCTGAAGCCCAACTTCAACATAGGGTTTGGCGTCACTGAATATTAATATAAAATATGGAGGATTCCATCATGAATAAAATTAGTTCAGAGCTAATTTATTTATCATAGGTAAGGTTTTATTTACCTGTTCAAAATATTTTTTATATGTATTATTGTTTATTCAGAATTGTAAATTCTCAAAATGTTCAATTGTAAATTGAGTGGACAAATATTAATTAAATATGAACTAACAAGTTATCTTATAGTATTAGTATTTTATTTAAAATTATAAAAGCTTTGATGGTCGATCACTAAATTTATGAATGTTATTAGCGTAAAATATGAGAGAAAAAAAAGCAGGTACAGTGTGAATTAAATATTATTAATTTATTTTATTATATTATATATTATATAGCTTGTTTATAACATCTTGTAATTATTAATTATTATTTTATACACATACACTGCAATTGCCTAATTTATTATATTGCCACTCGTATACACAGTCATTTAAATGTTACTTAAAATCAATGTTAAAGTGTCACCTAAGCACAGTTTTCTATATAATTTATAAAAAAAAAAAAACAGTTTGATTATAAAGTATTTATAAGTATCAAACTTAACATCAGTTATTATCAAAAATGCAATTGATAACTTTGAAATTCTAAGTTCAACATTTTTTTTATAATTACTTAAATTTCAATTATGCATCTAAAAATTATTTTATTAATTTTTAATTATTTGCTGTCAGGGAAATATTACGGTATAAAAACTATTTCGGTAGTTTTAAATGTTTATTAATTTATTAAATACTTACACTCATTACAATTTTTTAAAATTGTTGGAAAGTTTTTCTATGTCATCAGGCAATAATGTTGGCCAGCATGATGGTAACTTATACACGATTGGTTGTGTATTGCATTTTCTATCATTTGTACAGCATCTAGGCTGTTACAGAAAATCATTAATTTTATTGTTGTCTGTTAAAAATATTTTGATAAATATTTAAATTTGTTATTACTTTTATTCTTTTTACAAGTATTCTTGAAAAAATAATATAACTAGAATCAAGAAACTTAAATTCTGTAAAATTAAATTTGATGGTATTCAATTAAATTTATTTTTTGAGAATTATTATTTTAATAAATAAAATGTATATAGAAATTATATAAAATACAGAAAATATAAATAAATATTTTATATATCTATAAAATAAAGAATATTTAATATTCTCTAGTCAATATAAGTTCTCCACGCCGGGCGCCGCAGGGAAGGGCTGCCCGTCGATGTCCCGAAGGTCCACGAGCCAACAGGCACCGGGACCCAACGGATCTCCGAGAAATCGGAAGACGGTGGCCACCCCTGTGGTCAGTACTCAGGGAGCGACGCTTTAACGGATTAAGCAGTAGGAGAGGTTCCAGAAACTTAAGGAAGGGAAGAAGGCAGGAAAGTGCTGCAAGAATTACTTAATTAGTAGAACGCCGAAATTATCGACCTAGTTAAAAGGTTAAGTAAATTGTATATTTACGAGATACAATGGTCGTACGAGGATTGTACAATATTAAAATTATATCGACGACGTCCGGCCAATCAAAATGTATCCAAGGCAGCTTTCATTAGCCAAACAGGAAGAAACAATTAATATGGTTAAAGAAATGTTAGTCAAGCTGAATCATAGAACCTTCAACGGGATCGTTGTCATCATCGGTAATTTTAGTTAAAAATAAAAATGGGAGTAGATACGATTCTGCGTGGACTATCGACGACTAAACAATATGTCAAAGAAAAATATCTACCTGTTACCACGATTTAATTGAACATTAATCACTCTGGGTACATGAAAGCAGCTAAATGTTTTTGACGCTAGACTTAAAGAGTGTGTATTAACAGGTAGCCTTATAATTAGAAGTCTAAAAAAAGGTCGCTTTTTCAGATGGTGTATGACTTGGATAGTTCTCAATCATGCTTTTTGGTCTGTAAAATACTGCAGCCATTTTCGAACGACTCATGGAGACGGGTTTGCAAGAATTTACGTGAAATAATTGTGTAGTAATTAGGGTATTAAATTATAACTGAAACCGCTATTTCTTTATCCTAATTTTATTCCATTAACCCTGAGTGTGTCAAAATGACAGTTTGTAATGTTATTTTTATATTCATATTAGGAAACGGATAACTAACAAATATATAGGTGAATATATATTTTATTAGCTGAAAGCTCGAATTTGAAGTTTTATTATTATTTTTTTTTTTTAGTTTTTTCTGGAACAACAAAAAGCCTTGTGATTTCTGAACTGATGTATTAATTATATCACATTTTTTCATTTTTTATTCTGATTTCTAACAACTTATCAAAGTACAACGAGAATCTTCCTTTGGTAAAAAACTTCATGTGCAATAACTGTGCAGCGTTCTTGCGGTTTGCTGGATTCAGCTGTAGACAGCTCGCGACTAGGTCTAACATGCTTAATGTAAAACGAGGCAGCACTTTTCTAAGTTCTGTAACAGTATTGGCCACGTTATATGACTTTGATGATGATTTCAAATGAGTTCCAACGTTCTGGTCAAAACCAAATTTGCGCAAATAATTGTTGACGTCCACCAAGTCATCTGCTTTCCATTTGAGTATTTTTACTAGGTGTGATAACTGATGAGCATTTGAATTTTGAGTGACCAAAGGTAAAGTGTCGACCAGTTCCGTAAAAATAATTCCTATAACATGTATTAATACATAAAGTTTAAAAACATCATATTTATAGGCAGGGCCTAATTAATCTATGTGCAAAATAAGTAATTGCTTCAAGATGGCAATTATAGTAGAATGGCATAAATAAGATTATCTTCCAAAAAAAAAAAATTACTTCTTCTTCTTCTTTTGCCTCGCCTTCCTCCCAACTATTTGGGGTCGGCCACTCTTGTCCTACACCTCCACTTTACTCGGTCAATCACATCTCCTCTGCACACACCGACAGCCCTTATGTCATTCTCCAAAGTCTCCAACCATCTCTTTTTTGGTCTTCCTCTTCCTTTTTTCCCTTCAACGTCCATCTTAATAACCACTCTTACTGCATTCGTTTCCTCTCGCCTCATCACATGCCCAAACCATCTCAGCCTATTTTCTCTCATCTTGTCCGAAAAAAAAAAAATTACAATTATTATTTAAAGCAACATTTTCAATTATGATTAGAAAAATAAATATGTAAGGCGTTCCATTAATTGCGCAACTTTTGAATCTGACGTAGTTTTTAGATATTGTTGGTAGACCTATTATCGTAATTTATAGTATAAGTATGATCTAATTTCTAGTTTTTGTTTTCTAAATTGTTGATTTTGCTGATCATGGAGTGGTTCATAAATAACGTTATTTTTAAAACGTTCACCAGTTAAAAAGAGCAGTTAGAAGTGGTAAATTTTTTCCGACAATGTCAGGAGAGGACGGCAGAAGTTTGTGCGGGTCTATCTTCTGTACAAAGAATTTGCAAGGTAAAATTATATTTTTTGATGTTGAAGAATAGTTAAGATTCGGAACTTCTACAGAAATTAAATTTCGATCACCTAGAAAATATTATGGCCGTGACAAACCTGTCATTGAACTTGACGATTTTTGACAGTGAAATGTCAGGGAGCCTATTCAGAAACTCAAACGAATAGGATCCTCATACGGAAATTATCATTTCCACATAGAATTTTCACATGATCTTAAAAACCCGTATTCTGAAAACTTTCCGTATACGGAAACAATTATGTCTTGTGAAAGATATTCACTCGATTCCTTCGAATTTGTTTCGGTATGTAAAAATAGGTTTCCATGTACGGATATAAAATTCGCTAGGGTCTGTAGCTCTATATATTATGGATAGCAGCTAACCTTTTTTGGGGTTGAGTGCCAATTTTCTTAGAGTTAAAATAAAATTTCAAGTGTTATTAAATATATATATATATATATATATAATTATAATATAAATTTTATAATAAGTCCTAACCCTGCGCCAATAGGGTTGCCATAATATCACCAAATAAAACCGGGACAGACAGAAAAATAGTAAATACATTTAGAATTAAATATTATTGAACTATATTCGCCATTAGGTATGTATTAAAAAAATGACAAAATAGGTTATAGTGTTATAATTTATACACTTTATTACTATAACAAATTGACAATGTAAGCTTTTTTATAAATTTATTGTTTTATAATATTTAAGGTGGGCATTAATGAGGAAAAATGTATGTTAATTTGATCCAGGATATGTATGAAGGGTCGAGTACTAGTGTCAAGACTCGGTGTGGAGTATCAGAAGGTTTCAGTATAGGAGTAGTTGTGCACCAGGGGTCAGCTCTAAGCCCCTACCTGTTCTCAGTGGTAATGGATGAGGTTTCAAAGGAGATACAGGGCGAGATACCATGGTGAATGATGTTTGCGGATGATATAGTTCTGGTAGGAGAAAACCTGGATGTTGTCAATAATAGGGTAAACGAGTGGAAGTTAGCCCTCGAGGAAAAGGGATTGAGAATTATTAGAAATAAAACTGAGTATATAGAGTATGATTTTGGACAAAGAGACCAAGAAGTTAAAGGAATGAGGAGACAACTGACAATAGATGGTGATGTGATAGGTGAAGTTGAGAGCTTTAAATATTTAGGATCTTTTGTTCAAAAGGACGGGGGCTTTGACATGGATGTAAAACATAGGATTAAGTGCGGGTGGATGAAATGGAGAGAAGCATCGGGCGTGTTATGTGATAAGAGAATTCCAATGAGACTGAAAGGTAAATTTTATAAAAGTGTAGTGAGACCAACTATGCTGTATGGTTCAGAGTGTTGGGCGGTTAACAGGAAAATAGAACAAAGTATGAGTGTCGCGGAAATGAGAATGCTTAGATGGTTGAGTGGAGTGACAAGAGAAGATAGAATAAGGAATGAATACGTGAGAGGTAGTATTGGTGTAGCGCCAATTGTGGACAATATGAGAGAAAATAGGCTGAGATGGTTTGGGCATGTGATGAGGCGAGAGGAAACGAATGCAGTAAGAGTGGTTATTAAGATGGACGTTGAAGGGAAAAAAGGAAGAGGAAGACCAAAAAAGAGATGGTTGGAGACTTTGGAGAATGACATGAGGGCTGTCGGTGTGTGCAGAGGAGATGTGATTGACCGAGTAAAGTGGAGGTGTAGGACAAGAGTGGCCGACCCCAAATAGTTGGGAGGAAGGCGAGGCAAAAGAAGAAGAAGAAGAATTGTTTTATAATATTTAACAATATTAAATTAATACACTATAATTATAAAATATCAAAACTTCTTATTTATTTGCTTGTACTTGGGCTGGGGTGTCTTGGCTCTTCTGTCTCCTTTTCTTTGTACCATTCATATTTCTCAGATGATTTAACCGATGTAAGTAAAAATGGCTGTATTTTAACATACTAGTAAATTTTGGAACAAGTCTTTGTAATTGTATTTGCACATTATAATACTTTTCACAGTATCAAGCTGAAGACGATTTCGTTCGTCAGCCCATTGTATTTCCATTACAGAAAATACACGTTCGATGTTAGCATTGTGGACCGGTATTGCAAAAACATACTGAGCAATTTTTAAAAGTTCTGAGTGTTGTTCATCGTGTTCATCACACACTAAAAAAATATTGCTATTTTTCACTAGCAATTTTATTATCCCAATCTAATATACTGTTTTTGAATTTTTGATTTTTTTTTTTTTTTAAGTATGTTAGCTGATCAAACAATAAAAAATCGTCCAACTGTATGTTTTTATCAGATAAATAAATTATTTTTTTTACATTATGCCATGCTATCGGCTCAAAAAATGACATCCAGTCAAAAACATGAAAATGATTTGTTAAGACCGACCATTTGGTTAAATATGTAATTGCTGCATTGTAAAACTCATCAACTTCTTCATAAAATGTGTGTTTTACTTGATCAGATATTTCTTCTTTTCTCAACATTTTTAGAAATTTTAAACCAACAAATGTATTAATTTGTCTATTTTTAAGTTATCTAAAATGGTGCTTAATATTTTTCATAGTTCAATTATACTCGTTTTAGATTTTTCAATCAATAAAATGTTCCTGTTAAAAGTAACGAGTTGTGCATGTAAAAACCACATATATGTTTCACTCATCGGACTATTAAAAGTGTCGAATAGTATTTATGGAGGTTTCTCTTCGGACTGAAAAAATGATTTTAGTGCAGGCCACATAGATAGCGTTCTTTCCACTGCTGGTAGCAATGATACTCACCGTGTTTTGAAATGATTTAAAATAGTTCTGTGGTTGATATCCACAAATTCAAAGAAATCTTTTAATTATTTTGTTCTCACAGTGAAAATAGAAAAGTACCCAAATATTTTAAATATGATCATATCAGCATCATAACTAAACGTATTGCAGCTGTAGAAATAGTATTTTGCAATATGCGAGCAGAGTAGCCAATACCTTCCAGTTTATTTTGAATGGCTTCTTTTAGTTTAAAAATAATATTATTTTGTCCTTTTCTATGAATTCCTCCGAAGTTCGTGTTTGCATTATCTGCACAAAATGCAATGAATTTTTTTTAAAGGTATTCTAAAATTATTTAATGTATCAATACAATATTGCAAAATTGTTTCTGAAGTTTCGTTTTTAAGAAAACTCATTTTTATTAATTGACTTTTTATGCCATATGACTTTGTAAAATATTGAATTATAATTGGAAATATTTTTTCTGATTTATGATTACTAGCGTCCGTCGTCAAACTAAAGAAAATTTTATTTTCTAAATCTGATTCAAATATATCAACTGTATGTGGAGCTAAAATGTATTTTGCTATTGAAGTGCCATTAGTTCGTGCGATTGACATTTTACAAGCAATTTTTGAGTCGGAAAATAATTTTGAATAAAGCGGTGCAGTACAGTCCAGTGAATTAAATGAATTATGGTGAAAAATTACCTTATAAACAATAACCAACTCTACAGCAGTTACCAATTTTCCTTCTTTTGTATCAGGAGTTACAAAATCTTGGTCATTTTTTCACAAATATTTATACTTTGAGAAGTTTTTTCATGTTTGTTACATTTATTATGATCGACTATGTCAGATTTTCCACCATAGGCAACTTAAAAGTAGCTTTTGCAAAAAGTTCAATATGCTTCAAATTCATTTCTACCTTTTTTTTATAAAACTCAAGTAACGCAAAACTCGTCACGAAAGTAACATTTTTTTTTTTGGTGCCATTATAACGAATACAATAATAAAAACAAACAATCTAGGCTACGGTCTACGAGTGACTACGACCTACGTTCTACTGATGTAAAAGTCATTATTCTGTCTCTGTCACATCCGTATGGCCGAATATAGTAACAATAATCATTTTTATCAGAAAAAGGACTCACTTTTAAGGGAGATGATAAAACGTTCGGTTCAAAACACAATAGCAATTATTTAGGATTCTTATAACTTATTTTGAAGTTTGACCCATTCATAGCAAATTATATAACCAACTTTGGAAATAAAGCTAGTGGAAATGTTTCATACTTATTCCCAGTGACGGATTTAACGTGAAAAAAATGGACATTTGCCACCTGAGTCCGTACCCGAAAAGACTCCCGAGCCCCAGACTCAGTCTTCAGTCTTCTTTAATTTTAATTTCAACAAAAAAATTACGGCATCACGTTTTAAAGCTGTGGGCCTTAATTCAAATTTCGAATGCATTGTAGTCTGCCTGGAAAATGAGATATCAAGAGTTGGAGCATCTGAAGATTATATTATGGCTGCTCAGACATTACTATCATCAAATAATTGGTTATTTTTTGTTTTAATTTGTTATGGTGGTATTCATTGCTTGATATAATCAATTCCGCGCAACTACAACTACAAAAAAAAAAGAAATCGATTTGATAATGGCTCAAAATTTTATTTCAACAACATTAACAAAATTAAAAAATCTCAGAAATGAAAAATCTTACAATAATTTCATGACGAATATAAAAACAAATTGAAAAAAATTGGTTTTGTATCATACTGACTTTCCAACAGTGAGAAATCGACGAATTAAGAAAATGGCTGATGAAAAAGCTACTGATTTTTTTTTGGAAACGTTTGATAAACATAAAATCATTTATTATTAAGTTTTTAATACAATGTGCAGTGAATTATAATAAAGTGCCACAGGTTTTAAACAGATTAACGAAGTTTTTAGGTTTTTGATGCCTGAAAATGTACAAAAGCTGAATGAAGGCGATTTAGATATCAGTGTCGGTATTTTAATTTAAAAATACGCTGATTTCTTTACAACTGATCTGAAATATAAGTTAATTAGTTGTTCGGTGTCGGCGACGCAATTTATTATATGTACTAGAATGCGGAAACAGATAGTTTTCATTTTAAAATTAATGTAGACTAAGATAAGCGAACTACGCCGGTGACTAAAGGCGATATATTAACGGATTTTGCAAGGATTTTTTATCCACTCGGTCTAGTATAACCCGTCGTGATTCGCACGAAATTAATGCTGCAAGATTTATGGCAAGCTCAGGTAAAATGGTGTGAACATGTTTCCGATGATATAAAATGCGAATGGAACGGGTATAAGACAAATTTATTAAAGCTAAACGATATAAAAATACCTCGTCAAATTACTATGAAAGACGAAATATGTGATATGCAAATCTATGGCTTCGCAGATGCTAACGAAAAGGCATATGGTTGTTGCATATACTTAAGGTGCTCTGACAGGGCTGGAAATTATTGTTCAAAGCTTATATGCGCTGAATCTAAAGTTGCTCCAATGAAGACATCTTTACCGTGCTTGGAGTTAAGCGCCGCGCAATTATTGCCGCGCTTGGCATATACAATAATATTAAAGATTCAACGTAAATGATCAAAACATCATTATTGGACCGATTCCAAGGTTACATTATGTTGGATTAAGTCTACTTCAAAAAAATGGAAAACCTTTGTATCACATCGGGTTGGCGAGATTCAAGAAAATACCTCGTTAACTGAGTGGTTTCATGTGAAAGATGGCGAAAATCCTGCGGACATTATATCACGTGGATGCTATCCTACCGAACTATCCCATTATACCTTTTGGTGGCATGGTCCCGAGTGGTTAATCAAGAATGAAGAACATAGGCCAGTTATCCAATAGGAAGAGATATCAAACAAGTTTGTGGATATGCCGGAACAAAAAAGTTTAATTGTCAGTAGTGTAAATACATCTGAAAATGATTTGATTGTTCACAGATATTCGTCCATAAAAAATATGTCGCGAATTGTTGCATATTGTATGCGTTTTGAGTCATAAGCAAAATAATGAAAGAAAAATTGGTTTACTACCTTACGAAATAAAGCAGGAAAAAACAATAATATTAAAAATAGTGCAAAAATCATTACTTTTCTCGAGAAGTGCAGCAACTACAAACCGATAATCAAGTATCAAAAAAGAGTCCTCTTTATAGATAAATATCATATCTTGACGAAGCTGGTATAATTCGCTAGGGTGAAAGATTGAAAAATGTAGCATCCATAAGCACATTTAGACGTCATCCTGCAGTGTTATCAGTTAAAAGTATCTTTACTCAAAATTTAATACGCGAAGAGCATGAATGCATGGTGGTCTTCAAGCTATTTTAGCGTCCATACGTGAAAAGTATTGGCCTATAAATGGACGAAATGCCACACGAAACGTGGTGCGTAAATGCCTTATTTGTTTTAAATAACGCCCAGACATCGTACAGCCTATAATTGGTCTACCGAAAGACAGAGTTAAAACAGGTCGTGCTTTTCTCAAATGTGGTATCGACTAAGCCGGTCCTTTTTTCATTGAAATTGGGACTACGAAAAAACTCTCCGATATTAAAGGCTTGTTTGTTTATTCATTTGTTTCTCCACGCGCGCGGTTCATTAAGTACTGACGCATTTTTCCGCGCCCTTAATCGTTTTTTAGACCAACGTGGTAGAAGTCTAATTATTTATTCTGATAATGCAACAAATTTTGTAGGCGCGAATCGTCAGCTAAAATAACTATACGAACTAATACGCGGTTTGCGTGAATTGACCAGTAGGTGGTGGAGGCTGGATAAATAACTTAAGATCGCTTATTTGTTATAAAGTTGTGTAGAGTGTGACCTCTAGTATTCTTTAAGCGACAGCCCCATGATTCGTGTTTTGCGTTAATCGGCACCAATGACGTATGTGTGATTTAGTGTTTGAAGAAATAGTGACAGATCTTTCGCAGGATAGGGTAATCCTGGAGGGAAGTAGGCAGATGCGATAGAAGTGGGTATGGAGTTAATATTTATAGATGTAGCAACTACCTGCATTTGCTGATTGGATTTAGGAGGAAAAGGTGAGTATGGGATTTTAGAAGAAATTAGTAATGCGGCACCGGCATGAGCTGAGTCATCGGAGTGATTGGCTTGGAGGCAGCCGTATTCGAAAATTTTAAATAATTTTAATTATATTTTTTGAGCTGGAAGTGTGATGAGATTTGGAGATGAGAGCTATATCTATGTTTCTTTCTGCGAGAGCAAGTTTAAGTTCTTCCGTGTTGTTGATGATTCCGTTTTTGTTCCATAGAAGAATGGTCAAAGCGAATAACTTAATTTCGGCCATTGTTTGAGATAAACTTTTCGATGAGTGAAGTAAGTAGGGGATTGATTAGTGATCTAAATTCCATGATTAAAGACGTGAATTGATCCTTTGTGTTATTCGACACGTTAGGAATAGAAGATTCATTATGTGTTCTGTGAGAATGGTTAGGGGTATTTTTTGGGAGGGGAGGGAATTCCACTTGGGCGTTTTATTGAGGTTCTTGTAAGGAGGATGATGTTTGGTGGTTCGGTGCATTTTTGCGCCAAGGATTTGATAGTAAGAGTTTTCTGTTTTTGCTGAGTTCTTTGTGAACTGGACAACCTTAGTAGTTGGCAGGATGTGGGCTACCGCTAAGACACATTTTGCGGGTAGGATTCGATCTCTAAGGCATTGTGATGAGTCATGGAGATTACCACAGCGAACACATCTGGGATGGTGGTTGCAGTAGGTGCGTGTATGACCATATGATTGTGTAATATGCATATATTAATACGCATATTCCCGAGTCATACGAGGATAAAAATGTTCAATTATATTTTATATAAATAACTATTGCACACATAATTGTAATGTAAAGCCACGACCATAAGTACCGAATCATTTTTCCTTATATTTCATCACACGACCATAAGTACCGAATCATTTTTTCCTTATATTTCATCACACGACCATAAGTACCAAATCATTGTAATACTTATCCTTATATTTCATCACACGACCATGAACAAATAGTGAAATGGACACAGAGAAGAAGCCACGTGCGAATTACAAATCGCAAACAACCGCAAACAACGTCATCATTCGAATTTGACGATCAAGGCCAAGGGCAACCAGGTGGCGAAAACAAGACAATTAACTAACAACAACAAAATCAAACAGAGTATATAAAGGCTCCGTTTCACCACCAACATCAGACGTGTCTAGCTATCAGTGCAAGCCCTTCCGAGTTTTGTCTTCGATATTGTTATTGTGCACTATTTAATAATTAATAACTGTATGTTCTGTACAAGCCATTTACTTAATTTTATTAAAGAGTTTTGCAAAGTGTTAAATGATTTAAAGTCACTTTATTCCATCCCGAAACATTCATCATTACGATAGGTATCTGTTTTCATTGGGTACCACGTAACAGTGGCGCAGTCGGTATTCCGAACATCGTTCATTGGAATCTTGAGTCAATTTCATTAAAGGAAAATTGATCACTTTTCTTTACGAAACCAACACTCAACTTCAATCAACACTCAACTTCAATCAACACTCAACTTCAATCAACACTCAACTTCAATCAACAATCAACTTCAATTAACAGTCAACTTACATTCTTAAAAAAAATGACAACTCCATGAGTCATCTTGGCGTGAGCATACGATTATAATTATAAAATATAACAAATCAAGACTGTGTACACACATAACATCATACCAGGTTAACCTATTTTAATATTACATATGAGTTGTAATAAAATTATTATTGAAACAATTGAAAAAAATATTATTGAGATTTATTATTGAGATTTATTATTGAGATTTATTATTGAGAATTATTATTGAGATTTATTATTGAGAATTATTATTGAGATTTATTGAAAATCATTATTGAAAGTATTACTGAAAGAAGGCTTATATAATATATAAAATATTATCGGAAGAGATTTATTATTGAAAATTATTATTGAAATTTATTGAAAAACATTATTGAAAGTATTACTGAAAGAAGGCTTATATAATATATAAAATATTATCGGAAGAGATTATTATTGAGAAAGCTTATTTATTGCATTAAACTTATTACTGAGAAGTTTATTGATGTTATAATTGAGAATTATTAAATTCTATTATTGAAAAATTATTATTTGTGAATTATTATTGAAACTTATTTATTATTATTGAAATCTCAAATTTATTATGTTAAACTAACATAAACAATATTACAACTCATATGTATGAAAACGACTATACTGATATTAGCGATACGTCTCCTCTAGAACTTGCAAATCTAGAGCAATCACCAACTAAAAACTCAACAGAAGGCACACCCAGTTTAAACGTAACACCAAACGATTTAAGCATAAAAGAGGAACAATTAAAAAGAGAGAATAGAATTAAAGAACTCGAAAATAATTTATTAATTAGTCCACCTCAAATAGTGACTAGGAGTAGAGGCCCAATAGAAGCTCTATTTTTAAAAACACCTAAACGACAAAATAAAAAAATGACTAGCCCAACAGTCAGATCAGAAATTCCCACTACTATGGCAGTAGACAAAGCTTTTAAATTTATTCCTTATTGTTCGGGAGAGGAAAACATAACCCAATTTATAAACGCTTGTGATATCGCCGTAAATTCAGTAGATTTAATTAATGTACCATAACTTATACGTTACATATTAACTAAACTTACGGGAAAACCAGCCGAATGTTTAAAATATAAAGATACCAGTAAATGGATATACATAAAAAAACATCTAGAAGAAGCATATGCTTCTCATTATTCGTCATCCGCGTTACAATTACAAATAAATTCAATTAAAATGAACGAAAACGAAAGCGTTAAGTCATACACAGATAGGCTAGAAAAATTATACTATCAACTCGCTAATTTATATACAACTGGGAAAAACGAAAACGATGCAAAAGCAATAACACAACAGTTAACTGAGCAAACTCTAGCATTATACATAAAGGGATTTACTAAATCAATTAGAACCACATTACGTAATAGAGACCCAAAAACACTTAAACAAGCAAAAGCTATTGCTTTACAAGAAGAGCTCGATCTAGCAGAAGACATAGATAGAGATAACCTCATTACTAATTTAACACAAAAAAGCAAAAATAACTTAAATATACCTATTAATCAAAACTATTACAATCATCCCACACAACAACGAAATCCGAATCAAAGAAACTTCAATAATTTTAATAATCGCGAATTCATTGCAAGAAATACGCAAAAGCAACAATTTAATAACCATAATTATAATAATCAATCACAAAATTCGAAAAATAACAGAAATTATAATAACTCACAACAAAACTATAAAAGAAACTATAATAATAATAATACACCAAACCAAAATTATAATAATCCTAACAATAATAATAATAACAATAATCGAAACAATTATTCAATGCAAAATTATAACAAAAGTAATGGTCAATATAATAATAATCAAAATAATTATAATCCAGCTAATAACAATCAACGCAATGAATTAAGTAATAATAATTCTAATAATAATACTAGGCCTCCCATACGAAGCGCTAATAACGGAGTAATGATGTGTTCTTATTGTGGCAAACAAGGTCATTCTATGGACATTTGCTACTCTAGACAAAACGACGCCGCACGTCAAAATACTAATTCGGGAAACGCCACACCGTACTCGCAACGCGCGCCGCGTACGGTACAACAAATTCAATGCGCGACCGAGAATTACAACGAAACACCGATAACGGACCATCAATGCGAAACTGTTTTCACATATTATCAACAATAATCGATAATCATATAACATGTAAATCTAGCGCATGTAACATTGACGAATTGCATCTCCTCGTTGATACTGGGGCAGATATTAATATCATTAAATTACAATTTTTAAAAAATAATTTATTCATCGACGAATCCAATAAAGTATACATACGCGGTATTAGTCAACAACTAATACATACAATAGGTCGAATAAATATTCCAATTACAATTAATAACGAAGAAATAAACGTAACATTTGAAGTCGTAGGTCCACAATTTCCTTTATTAAAACACGGAATATTAGGAAAAGTATTTTTAACCGAATCTAAAGCAATAATAGATATCGCGAATAATACATTAGTTTTGACAAATCATAATAATAAAGAAACGATAAATAATTGCTACACAATAAATGCACGTTCAGAATCCATAATTAAAATTCCGATAAAAAACACCGAAGTACATAATAATTGCATTTTGATACAAAAACAAGAATTATCACAAGATTTGTTCTGTAGTGAAAGTTTAACACACGTAAAAGACGGTTATGCCATAATTAGTATTTTAAATATATCCGAAGCAAATAAAAAACTTACAGACAACGAAATAAATAAATTAATATATAATAATGAAAATGACTATGAAATATTAACATTTAACATTGAAATGGATAACAATGGCAGAATAGACAAAATAAAGAAACTAATAAAAGTAGATCACATGACAAAAAACGAAAGGGAGACTATATTAAATATATGCGATAAATACGCCGACGTATTCTTTCTAGAAGGTGATAAATTAACATGTACTAATACTATAGAGCATTCAATTAAATTAAAACCGGACGCTAAAATACCAATACATCAGAGACAATTTAGGTTACCATTTTCTCAACAAACGGAAATAAATAGACAAATAAATAAAATGTTAGATAACGACATAATACAACCTTCACTAAGCGGTTTTAATGCACCACTTATTCTAGTTAAGAAAAAACTAGACAACTCAGGTGTACAAAAATATAGAATCGTCGTCGATTTTAGGAAATTAAACGACGCTACTTTAGACGAAGTATTCCCACTACCAAATATTAATGAAATTTTAGATAGACTAGGTAATTGTACAATGTTTTCCATTATTGACTTAACACAAGGTTTTTATCAAATACCCCTTTCACAAGACTCACGCGAATTCACAGCCTTTAGTACGCTTGAAGGTCACTGGGAATTCAAAAGAATGACAATGGGAATGAAACAAAGTCCCGCAATTTTCCAAAAATTAATGACCAACGTTCTTTCAGGTCTAACACCACTTAAAGTAATGGTTTACCTAGATGATATTCTAATTTTTTCAAGATCTTTAAATGAACATGCAGATAAATTATCAGAAGTTTTTAATAGACTCAAATCACATAATTTAAAAATCGAACCACATAAATGTAATTTTCTAAAACGGGAAATTTTATATCTCGGTCATAAAATAACAAATGAGGGAATTAAACCCGACGAAACAAAAATTCAAGCAGTACTTAATTATCCTCCTCCAAAAACCGTAAAACAAATTAAATCATTTCTTGGCTTAAGTGGGTATTATCGGAAATTCATACAAAATTATAGCGCCATCGCTAAACCATTAACAACATTATTATGCAAAGACGTAAAATTTAATTGGACTGAAGAGTGCCAAAGGTCATTCGATACGCTTCGAACAGCACTTTGCAAACACCCAATATTAAAATACCCAGACTTCGAAAAGAAATTTTATCTCACTACTGACGCATCCGGTAAAGCACTCGGTGCTATATTATCACAAATACACGATGGGAAAGACTTCCCCGTAGGCTATGCGAGTAGAACATTAAATAAAGCTGTTGGAATACAATTTTTCCATACAATACAAAGCAGGCTCAACTAATAAAGCTGACGCTCTTACTAGAATGTACACAATAAATGAAATAATAGAAAATACGTATGAAAATTTCATTAAGGACATAAGTACTAAATTAATCACTAATAATAATATAAAGGAAACATCAGAAAATTTATTGGATACTAATCCCGAGTATCATATTGTTTCCGAAATTTCTAAGCATTATAATTTTAAAGAAGGAATCAATTATGAAATCAAGCAAAAATTCGGAATAAATAAATCAATCCCAGACAGTAGACTAATTGGCGATATACGTTACTTTAAAAACAACGACCGATTCATAATATTTATGATAACAAAAAACAGAAATAAACAACCAACATCATACGAAAATATGTACGTTGCGCTCATGAATTTAAAACATTTCTGTATGGATAACAACATAAACAAACTCGTAATGAATAAACTAGGTCAATCGGACAGTTTAAAATATGATACAATCAGAGCAATGATACGATATATATTTCGTAAAACAGCTATCGAAATAAACATATGCGCTTATAATAATTATACCCAAGAACAAAAATTAGATATACTAAATCAATTTCATTATTCACTAGTAGGAGGGCATCTCGGAATTAATAAAACATTAAAATGGATTAAACATAATTATAATTGGCTAGGAATGAGGAAAGACGTAGAAAAATTTATAAAAAATTGTGAATCATGTCAGAAAAATAAAATCTCCAATAAACATACGCGACAACCACTTGCTATAACAAGTACCGCCTCAAGGCCATTCGAGAAAATATTTTTAGATATAGTGGGCCCATTAACTCCTACCTTTTCTGGAAATAATTACATACTCACCATGATGTGCGATCTCACTAAATATTCCATCGGAACGCCAATACCTAATCATACTGCAAATACTGTAGCAGAAGCATTTGTTACACATTTTATTACAACACACTCAATACCTAACGAAATCCTAACAGATCAAGGCACAGAATTTTTAAGTAAAACTTTCACAGAAGTATGCAAATTATTAAAAATAAAAAAATTACACACTAGCCCATTTCGACCACAGTCCAACGGAACTTTAGAACGAAGTCACCGAACGTTAGGTGAATATTTAAGACACTATGTTGACAAAAACCTAGATAACTGGGATATATTATTACCTTACGCATTTTTTGTTTATAATTCTACGGAACATTCGGTAACCAAATATCAGCCATACGAATTAGTTTACGGGAAACGATTAGAAATCCCTAATTAAATTAAAATTGGAACCTGAACCACGTTATAACTATGACGATTACTTATACGAAATAAAACAACATATGCAGGAAGCACATAAAATTGCGCGAGAACGATTAATTAATAATAAACACAAAACTAAAGAACGTTATGATCTAAAAGAAAACCCATTAGATATAAACGTAGGCGATTTTGTACTACTAAAACAAAACGCACATAGAACTAAACTAGAACCACTTTGGCTAGGACCATACGAAGTACTAGATATTATAAATGAACATAATATCATTATAAAAAAAGGACGTAAATCAGTTACAGTCCATAAAAATAATGTGAAAAAGTATCACAATGACTAAGTAAGAAAGAAACTTATATACTGAACAAATATCAGAATTAATTATTTACATTATTAACATAAAATATTACTTTTCAGATAATTATTCATTTTAAAAAGGAATTTATCGATTGTTAGTCGATTCAATAAAATCGTTATTTTTAAATTAATTTACTATTTAAATCTTCATTTATTTTTATTATATTTACAAAAACCACGTCATGTCCCTATCGATAAAAGAACAAAAATTTTTGATATCATTATACCGATGTATATTTAATCATACACACGACACGCAATATGATAACGAAAACACACCAAGAATGGCGTGTCTAGATCACCATATGCGTATAGCAAATTATAGTTT
Organism: Sipha maydis; assembly: GCA_034509805.1. Taxonomy (NCBI): domain Eukaryota; kingdom Metazoa; phylum Arthropoda; class Insecta; order Hemiptera; family Aphididae; genus Sipha; species Sipha maydis. The sequence continues at coordinate 11,534 of JASXSY010001335.1, read as the reverse complement.
AAATAGACCATTTACTACAGAAGAGATGCCTAGGCTGTATGAAATTGTATACGAAATATTAACAAGTTACGACAATTCTAATAAACCATGTATGTCAATTGCAATGGGCATTGACATCATGATCGAAAATGACACAATAGATGTCATTACCATATATAGTAAAAAAAAAAAAAAAAAAAAAAACAAATTCTTTAGTCACATACATTTAAAATTTCTCCAGATTTGTAACACTCGTCATTTCAATTGCTCGAGCGGACGAAGCAGACAATCAAAAATATTATATCAGTAACTCAACAGTACATTATACGTTTCAAAATTCGCATTCGATACTAGAAACAATAAAAACTACTATTCTTATCATTACATTATTTTTAATTATATATTACACAATAAAATGTATAACGAATAAAAAACGCGCTCGATCTATAAATACGCCAGCAACTTACCAACCTACTGCACCCCCACCATTTTAATTAATTGCTGTCATTATAATACTATTCAAAACATACACTATGGTTATTTCTCTAGTATAATGGTCCTAAATTATATACATAACGGAAAAAAATAAATAAATAAATAAACAAATAAATAAATTTAATAAACAATTGGGATTTCTTCATGAAGATACGGAATCAACTTCTATACAGACATATCTTAAAGGACAAATAAACATAAGTGGGTAAATTATTAAGTATTAATTTTAATTTGCGTTATAAAAATTAATTATAGATTACTGGCGACATTGGTGATGGTACAGGCAGAACAATCAGACAATTCGGAATACTTTACAATAACAAAACATGCGCATAAAGGAGCATCATTTTTCTATGAGAGCTATGGTCCAACGAGGTTAGTTGGGGGGCATTATAAAATGATAACATATTTATCATTAGAGGAATATAATAAAAAACATGAAACATTGGGAGAAAGAATTAATAATTAAACAAACGCTTGTAAAGCAACTAAATCAGGTCTGTGTGAAAGATATCAAAACATACTCTCACATTTATATAATGAAATAACTGACCAAAGAGACAAAATGTATTTATCTTTGGGAAAAGCTAACAACAACCAGGAAGAAGAAGAAATTCCCAACCGACGCAAACGCGGTCTTATAAACTTTATGGGAACAGGGATGCACTATTTATTTGGAGTTTGTGATGACGAATGCAGTAAAAAAACATCAGACGCAATCACTCGCACAGAAAAATCCGGAACAAATGTATTACACATAGCGAAACAACAAACAACAGTTCTCAAAGCAACCATTCAACAAATAGAAAAAACGGTCAAACAATCGCAAACATTATATGCAGAGTTAAAAGAAACAGAAACAAATTTCGTCAACAACCTAAAAAAGCTAGGAAATGCAACTGAAAATATAATGCAGATACTACAATCCACCGAGTTACAAAATATATATACACTTTTGATTAATCTATATGCATACGAAACATCTACGTTAAATCAAATAGTAATAGCCGCTAGAAGTGGTGTTATTCACTCAAGCTTGATGACCATACAAGATATTGCTAAAACCTTAACAAGCATAAAAAACAGATTCACCTCAAGGAAATTAGAAATACCCATGGGCACAAAACCATCAGAAGTGTATGAGCTACAAAAGATTACTAAAATGACAGTATTCTATGGAAATGACAGAATAGTATTTATTACAAAAATACCGTTAGTAACTGATACAGAACTAACAACTTTCAGTATCATACCATTACCCACAAGAACAGAGGGGGATAATCTCATGTTTATCGACTCAACGGCACCAAACGTAGCAATCACTAAGGATAGAAGAGAGTTTACAACATTTTCAAATGAACAAATGAATGAATGCACACAAACAGATATATACCGAATATGTCAAACAGACCAACCAGTTCTAAAAAATGACCTTGTCTCACCCTGTGAAATATATCTTTTCACGGAACCACCCAAGGCCGACGATAAAGATCATAGATGTAAACATCGAACTTTTAAATCCAAACGAAGTATATATCACAAATTAAAATTCACAAACGAGTGGCTTTATACCGTTTATAATGATCGACTGACGATCACTTGTAGCAATTTTTCGAATCCACAAATAATAAGTATAAGGGGAGAGGGAAAAATACAGATAAAAGATAAGTCATGCCAAATTCATTCGGACAACGCCATATTAACACCAGAAGAAGAACTATCCACTAAAATGTACGAAAACTTCATACCAAAAACTGATATGTCAGTATTATTTACAAATTTTCCAAATAACACGAATACATTGCTAAAAGATATCGGACATATGGGTATTCATAATAACATTAAACTAACTGACTTACACAAAGTAACAAAATCCCTGGACGAAATAGAAGCAATGGCAGACGCTGAATTAGATAGGGAAAACAATTATGTGAGAATAAAACATAATAATTATGCCATGAGTATAATGATAGGTATAACAGCAGTAGCACTAATCATTGTCTTTATATTACTATGTATGAGAAAATCAAATAGGAAATATTCGAATGGGCTATTTAATCCACCATACTACGCACCACCTATCCCCATGCCAACTTTATTGCCAACTAACGTAATGTCACAACCTGTAGTACCACTATCGCCACGGTAATCCACTTGTACATCACAATGATTTATTATACATTTATTAATTATATAACTATTTAATAAATTCTATATTAATACATTTATTTTTAGTTCTAAAATAAAGTTCTTAGTCATGGACCTAGAATTTTCCCCGTTGCCACGAGGAGATTGGGTTCTAGTAACAGGAGCAATGGCCAACACCCTTAACAAGTATCAACCAGTAAGATTGATAGGAAACCCCATCATCTTACCCAAAACAGGGAAGCCAAGGAGGTACCAGGAAGAACACCACCACAATCGAGTACACGATTTCGCGTACAAAGTATTTACGATAAAAAAGAAACGCCCAGAGTTGACAACACGTATACATGCCCAGATCAGTGAGTCGGTCAGCTTCTCTGTCGACCACGACACGTCAACTCTAACGCGTTCTCATATATATAAGTACTTGCACGCGGATAGTAAAGCTCCATGTGTAGTGTTCTGGAATGGTAACACAGATAAAGATTTAATAGAAAAATTAGGAATAAAACATGTAAAAAAATATCTGGACATAACAACCATACATCACCTATATGATAATAACTATGACCTTGTACTACAAGACATGAGTTGTAATAAACAAGTGATAGCCAAAATACCCATTGGGCATTACATAAAAAAGAATGCTGGGACTCTGAATTTATTAGAGTGTCACGCATTGATATGTGGCCAAATCCATGAGGGGGTCGTAGATTGTCATGATCCAGTTACCGACGTAATATTAACCAAATGTATTTTTAACTACATAATAAAAACGGTCAAACCCAGTACAATTTATTCTTATTGTAGTGGGAAACCAATTAAGGTGAGGGGTAGAAAGAAAAAATATATAATAAAATAATGTTAAGCCTCATCACGTAAAATGAAATTATTAATGAGTTTTTTTTTCTCCCTTACAGGAATATTAAATTAAATAATTAATTAAACAAATAGAATTTTATTTTAAGACGAAGAAATGCATAAATCAAAGCAATTTTTTAACAGATTATTAATAAAAATTCAAAAGGAAATAATACTAGAAAAATCAAAACATTTTACATTAGAAGCACATTTAACTAATACTAATGAAAAAATGAAAGATAAATACACCATAAATGAATTAAAGGAAATTAAAACTCATTTAAGTAAAAATATAAAAGAACTTACTGATCTTAGGGAGGAATATTTACCAGTAGGAGTAGTTATTTTAGCAAATCACGAAGAATACCCAGAGACATGCATGTTCTTCAGTTAACTATCAATAAAGATAGTAATGAAAACTTAACTCATTTATTGTAGTCGAAAAAAAAAAAAAAAAAAAAAAATATATATACAATAACAATAACTAACTAGTAGTATCGTATAAGTTGTAACTAACAAAAAATTTATAATGTATAATTATTACACAACAAATGTTAATTAACCAAATATTATAATATATTTCCAACCCATCGTAACCAAATTGTAAGGGTGGAAACTTAAAACATATCACTAACACTTGTAAAACTTATTAAAATACTATATTTGTAAATTGTATCCTGAAATTTGAATTGTAAGAAACAACATAACACTTTTGTTGTTTCACCCCAAAATTGTCTCTTTAGCGGCGAGGTGTAATATGCATATATTAATACGCATATTCCCGAGTCATACGAGGATAAAAATGTTCAATTATATTTTATATATATAACTATTGCACACATAATTGTAATGTAAAGCCACGACCATAATTACCGAATCATTTTTCCTTATATTTCATCACACGACCATAAGTACCGAATCATTTTTTCCTTATATTTCATCACACGACCATAAGTACCAAATCATTGTAATACTTATCCTTATATTTCATCACACGACCATGAACAAATAGTGAAATGGACACAGAGAAGAAGCCACGTGCGAATTACAAATCGCAAACAACCGCAAACAACGTCATCATTCGAATTTGACGATCAAGGCCAAGGGCAACCAGGTGGCGAAAACAAGACAATTAACTAACAACAAAATCAAACAGAGTATATAAAGGCTCCGTTTCACCACCAACATCAGACGTGTCTAGCTATCAGTGCAAGCCCTTCCGAGTTTTGTCTTCGATATTGTTATTGTGCACTATTTAATAATTAATAACTGTATGTTCTGTACAAGCCATTTACTTAATTTTATTAAAGAGTTTTGCAAAGTGTTAAATGATTTAAAGTCGCTTCATTCCATCCCGAAACATTCATCATTACGATAGGTATCTGTTTTCATTGGGTACCACGTAACAATTGACAGCGAAGACATTGGGGAGTGTCTTTTCTTGGACGAGGGGCTTCGACTTTAATTTTGAGTAACATAAGAGTGAGAGCTTGAAGATATCAGGGTTGTTTATATCTGGTTCTAAGTCAATGAAAAACATAGAGAATGGTGCCTTGGATTGTTTGTGAAGTACATTCATAATATTTCTGGGTTGGAAGCCCAGTGAGATTATTTCGTCTTTTATGAATAGTATATCCGTAGAAGGGTGGAGATTTTATCACAACTCTATATGGATTAGTTTCTTTGTTCTAAAATAAGTGGAAGGCAACTTAGCTTTTCTTGAGGAATTTGACAACAGATCTGTATGAGTCCGAATTAACAGTTTGAAAATTAACCCCTTTGGTGGAGGTTTTGCATTCGAAACCATTAGGTTGCGTAAGTTCCTTAATTTTGGCGGTAAAATGTTTAAAATTTACGTTTGATTCTATGAATATTGGTGGCGGGTTGATGGTTTCGGGTAGGGGGACTTCCTGTGACTGCTCAGCATTGTCGATGTCCATTTGGGTGACTTTGTTGGAAGGGGCTAATGGAGAGAAGCGATTTGAAGAAATGAAAATAGTAGAGTCTTTTTTTGGATGTGGTGATGTGGGAATGTTGGGAGATCTTTGACGTTTAAACGAGTCGTGAGTGACTGTTTGCCAGTCGTTTTCGTTATCGGAGAAGTTCGACGGCGGGTTAGAGCCTGTTTGATTAACCAAGGTTTTTGATATAGTTAACGGAGAGAGTTGTTGTTTTTGTTTTGTAGTTATGTTTTTGTCAGTGAAACTATGAGAGCCGATCGGCCGGCGATTAGAACTCATAATGATGTAGATAAGATGTACCAGTGGTTTAAACCGCGACGAAGTAGACGTCACGGCGCGCACTATCGACTTTGTTATCGAGAGCTGATAAACGGAGAGCGAAAGAAATATACGTGTGGACTATACGGTGTCGCAACACGAACAGTTGTTTTATTTATAAAACATATTATTATTATTATTATTTAGAATAATCTAAATTAGAGACATATCATATCAGATTTCAAATAATTAATACTAATAAATAAATATATGCATTTAAATATAAATCCATTTCTTAAAAGTTGTGGCTTCTAATATTTATATTATTTATTTTTGTTTTAACTTATAATATTATAACAATATAAAATCAATGTTCCTGTTTTTTTTTCAATATGTTGGAGGGATATACAATTAATGGAGGAGATAAGATATATTAACTTTTTTCCCGGATACCTGTTTTTGCTTATCTTATTTCGTCTAATTTTCAGTATGGCAAGGGGTGTAGAAGGCATAGTCCATTTAGTTAATAGGTTTATGGTAAGAACATTGTATTAGTAATGATAAGATTTCTTTCTTAACAAAACTCAATCAGCTTATCTCCCCTTTAAATTTTTCTGCCCACACCGAACATAAATGATACACCATGTTTTTTGTTTCCCTTAGTACTGCATTCCAGTCTCTTTATATGATTAATATTGTCTTTTCATTAGTAATTTCTATTACCTCACTTATTTGTTCGTATATTTCTTTTATATCTTCGTCCTTATAGGTTGAGGTCAACATGTACACTTTTGAATGAATGTATCAATTTTTATGACAATTATTCGATCGCTGTATTGGACTATTTATTATTTTCTCATTTATTTGTTCAGTACTGAACCCACTTATATTACTTTTTGGTCATTTTCACTGAATATAATTCTGTAGTCTCCTAACCAGAAATCAACTTTTCCATGTCAATATATTTCACTTATTCTAATTATATCTATTCTTAGTTGTTCTATTTCAATTTTGAGATTCTCCAATTTACCACAGATTCCTAAAAATCTTACATTCGACGTTGCTATTAATTATTTTCCTTATTTTAATCTTCTCTTTTGATAAATATTAAGTAGTATTAGTTCCCACCCGGATATCCAAATGGGAGACTATTTTATCATCGATTTTTTTTACTACTTTATAATCCAATTTCTACTTTATTCATCATGACATTATCCTCAGAATCCAATTATGCAGTAGTTTTCTTATTTTCTATGCCGCTGTTGATGAGCCAGTGTACATGAGTTATTCTTAATATGCCGTCATTAAACTCTCCCATTGCCATTAGATCCACTTCGGAAATCGCCAATGCTCAGTCATAGCGATCACTGGTGATCTCCATTACCTCTTTTTAATTGTCTTTTACGATAAACAGGAGTTTTTGGGATTCTATTTTAATGTCGGAATTATTTCACTTTATTGTTTATTAAAAGAATATATTATAAATTACATTTAAAACTTTAGAACTTCATTTAATACAATTTAAATGTTCTTAAAGTTCGATGTAGAAGCGATTCATTTCCGTTGGAAATTACTAGAACCAAAAAAAGTTCAACATTTAATTTTTATGATTTGAGCACCGATGAAATTAATTTTAGTGGCTTTAAAATAAAAATTAAACTTTTTAGTGATAATAAATAAAATAATAAATGATTCAGGAAGAAGAAACGAAGTTTATACAGAAATAAATAATAGATTTTGATTTTTATTAAATTTAAAAAATTAGACGTTGGATGAAATTCGTCTAAATTTGAAAATGTTGTTGAATTTTACAATTTAGACCAGTGGTTCTCAACGTTTTTTCATTCACGTACCCCTTTACTACTCACCACTATTTCACGTACCCCAAATATCAATTTTGAATATAAATAATGGAAAATAATAATGATAATATTAATAATTTTAAAGGAAAATTATGAAATATTTATTTATTTTAATTAGCTTGCGCCAAACAATGTATATAAAAATAATAATATCAACTAAACAATTTTATTTTAATATGAATCTTGAGCTTATTTGCTTGAACTTAATTTTTTGTAATCTGGCTCCACACTTGATAAATAAGCCCATAAGTCTGAACTTACAGACAGTTTATTACGATATTTATTTTTTATGAACGTATACGTAGAAAAGGCCCTTTTCACCAACACAGTGCTTGTGAATGGTAGCAGAACATTGAGGACTTTGATAGCTCAGGATATTTCATATCATTATTTTTATAACTATTTCAGTTACATTAAATTTCACTTTTTTCGCCATAACTCAATTTTTTTCCGTACCCCTTGAGATCATGCCACGTACCCCAGGTTGAGAACCGCTGATTTAGACATAGAAACAATTTTTTTTAAATAATTATTACAGTTCGAAACGAAAATTGTTCAAAATTTTCCATCAAAAAGCAAAAATACTTCTAAATCACTACTGAAAACACTGAAAACATCGTTTTAGAAGATTTGTTTCCAAATATTGATTAAAATCATTTTGAAAATTATTTGCACTTTACCTTCTTCAAATACAAGTGACGAAAGATCATTTTCTGTTATAAAACGGGTAAAAAATTATTTTAGATTGTCATTAAATACAAGTAAAAATGTCCAATTTGACAATTTTTTGTATAGAATATGATTTGGTTAAGGAAATAAAGTGGGAAAAACTGTTACAAAAATGTGCAACTATTAAATCCAGAAAAAATGTATTTAGAGAAAAATAAATAATAGTTTTTTTTTTTTTTTTTATTGACCTTAATATTAAAAATTACTCTAATTATTATCTGTGTATTTTTGAACCAACATTTAATATTATATTTGTATTTTATGACTGTTTTCCATTGACTGTTCCATTCAATCATAAAAGTTCTTTAATAAACTTTTCTGTGATATTAAACATGTATTTATAATTTTTAATGTAAGTTGATTTATTTGGTATATTTTATAATTGTATTTATTTTTTTTAATTTGTACATAGAAACTGGAATTTTTTTTGGGTCTCATTTAAACATTAATTTTTTTTTGTTGGAGGGACAAAAAAATGTTTTCTCTAGGGCGGTATCGATCCTTAATTTGGCACTGTGTTCAGGGGATATATTGCAATTTATGATAACATGAAAAGACTTTGAAAAATGTATATAGATTAAATTCATGTCGTATTCGATGAACACTGTTCATATGTTTGCATATGTTCATATGAACAGCAAGCGAAATCAATGTCAACAACAAATCGGTCGTTTTCAACTCGTTCGAATGTCTTACCGTTAAGATTAAATGTTATGTAAACAAAAAGCCTAAAGTATTTTCAACAAACAGTTAATAATACGTACCAACCGACCAAATATCGATGGTAGCATCATAATTCGAATTTTCCATTAACATTTCTGGGGCCTGGTACCATAAGGTACCTACGTTGGTGCTCATTTTCAACGTTTGATCAGCTTGCCAGTGTAAACGGGACAATCCGAAGTCACAGATTTTGATAACGTTTGTAGAAGATAGCAGGATGTTCTCCGGTTTGAGGTCACGGTGTACGACCTGTCGTCCGTGCAGATAGTTCAACCCTTTCAACACCTGTCGAACATGCCTATGTGATATATTTTAACTATTTATATTTTAAACAACAATAGTCTTAACCGGATGCATAAATTACAGTACATATACATAATACGAATAGCGATCCTTTTTCTAGTTGAGAATCTAAATTGGGTCGACGTTTTCAAACAAGCATTCGCGGTCCATATATGTGATAAACGTGCGAAACTCTCGTTTAAATTCGTTTTACAGGATAGGATGGAAGATTATAGAGTCAATATTTAGAAGAAAGTTTGTTTTATTCGACTTTGATTTGGTTTAAACATATAAGTCTTAGTTGGACCTCGTGGCTATACCGTCGCTTACTTATCGCTTCTAATCGCTACTCGTCTACACCTTGGATACGTACTTGGTATACGCACTTCTTTGCATCGTCTACTGTCAGCACGCCTTTGTTCATCTTCAAGTACGTGTAAAGGTTGCGTCGCATGTACGGGAACACTATGTAAACATAACCGCAGTACCGAAACGCCTCGATTATTGGCATTACATGGTCGTGTTTGAAAGCGTGTAGCAAACTTATTTCGCGGACGATCGTGTCGGGACACCACTTAGAATCGAGCAATTTTTTCACCGCCACTGTCCGTCCGTTTATCTTGTTTAGACACTTAGCGACCACGCCGAAAGAGCCCTCGCCCACTATGTCTAGTACCGTGTATCTTTCCATTATATGTAACGATTTGAAAATATGGAAAACTCGCTTTCGGATTTTCGATCGAATCTGCGGTATATACGAACAGTTTCTACGTTTCTCTTTGTTAATTTGGATCACCATAGAAATAGTTTTTCACAATTACATATTTATCATCCGTTATCGTAGGTGTTTTGGTGACCTTTTTAAATATCTTGAAATGTGTTTGGGCGATACACTATCAATCCATTTTCCCTCTTATTTTGGCTTGGGACTGTCTGTGACTAGTGGCGTATTTTGGGTTTTTTTTTTTTTTTGGGTGTCTTGACTCCTGGCAATACTTTATCTCCACAAATATTAAAATAGTTTCATCACGAATTCATACCTGATTATAAAAACATCTTATTATTTTATATAAGTAATAATTTTTTAGTAAAAAAATTTTAGGATAACTACTTTTAAAATTTAATTTAAAAAAATTTATAATTTAAATATATATAAAAAAATAAAAAGTAATTTAAAATAAAACTATATCAGGAATAAAGTATAAACAATTTTACTGAATAAAATAAAACAAATCACATAAATTTATTGAATATTTTTTCGTAAAAGTTTAATTTATTTTGTATACTCATATATTATTATAGACATATTAAAAGAAAAAAAACACTTATATTTCAAAGCTTTAACCTTACAACATTAAAGGTCGACGTCTTTTTTTTATTGTCAATTCATCCAATATTTGCTTACTTTCAATGCGATTCTTCCGATTGATTGATAACATGGCTAATCCATTTAGCCATTTCTAAATACAACAATTATTAATCTATTAAATTTTATAATTATGATTTAGACTTAGTTAAAAATATATAACACTCATTATCTCAAAAACTATTCACTTTTTCCAACTTTTTTTTTTCAAAATTTTAGATCTAAGCTGTTCTTGAATTATATAATCGTTTAATATTTTTCACCCCTATATTTATTGGTAAACCACCATCAACTTTTGTTTTTCAAATGGCAACACATACTGAAAATTTCATAATTTAGTAAGGCTTTTTTTCTTATGAATTATTACGTTCAAATTTTCATTTTCCGTTTATCCGTTGATAAGATAGAGCTTCTTAAAGTTGGGATGTTTTGGGAGGTATTTGTATTAAAATGTGTAATAATCAGTCAGTACACCAAGCCGCAGCAATACTTATCGCTTATAAAGACCAGAAGTCATAAATTAAATGAAAACCATTCGACCCCAAGCAGGGGCGGATCTGAAGTTAAGTTAAAGGGGGGGGGCGAATTCCGAATAGGAATATCCATGAGTAATATATAAGTACAATGAGCAAGGTCAAACCTGGTGGGAGTAGGGGGTCACCACCCCCAGAAATCCGTATATCAAATTCGGATCAAATTGTTATAATCCGTATACTATAAAATGATCACAGTATACATTTTTCGACCTCCCCCCCCCGCCAAAAAAACATTTCCTGCTTTCACACCTGCAATGAAGACTTGATGTAGTCTAAGTAATTTATGGAAAAAGAAGTACCACACTTAAAATTAATTGTAGGTATTTTTATTTGTGTA